>CAAKHB010002325.1:125103-143538 GCA_901007665.1 Aeoliscus strigatus
CCCCCCCCCCCCACACACACACACACACACACATTTTTATCATTTACACTCATAAAGCTTCACTTCATGCTGGTAATAAATAACAAATACTTCTCATATGAAAAACAGCGAGTATTTCAATGCTTCTCCGTCTACAGTTTGAAATCCCCCAAACGCTGGAGAGAGATAGTCCTCTGGAATGCGACACAGCCAAGGCGCAGTTGCTGAAAAATCTCCATTCAAAAGCATCTTTGATGGTACAAATTCAGGCGTTTCAGTTGAGAAACATAAAACTGTTAAAAGCATCAGCAGAGTGCAGCAAAGGAGCTGGTTTGTGCTGTTGCACATGGTTTATTAATCCTCTCTCTTATACACACTTAGTTACACACAGAAATACAGTACAGTGCATGGTCCCATATTGTGTTTTCCAAGCAGATAATTAATCTGCATTCTATCTGTTGATCTAATGTCACCTCTGTGTGTAAACTGACTAATGATAACGACAGAGAAAGAATAAACAAGCGTTGTGTCTCGGCTCTCCAGTTGCTTTCCGGCTCCACTGTTTCTGAAGTTTGCATCATACATCTGTGTGATATCGAAGCTGATCGTTTGACAAATTAACTTTGAAGCACACGCGCACAAGTTCAGCAGAGCAGCCAAAGTTCAAAACGAGGTCAAGCTGCCAGGTGTTTCTTATCTCGTTGTTGACTAACAAACACGAGCGAGGGAAGGATGGAGCGTAGTATGTTGCTGCTGATGTGACGTTTTCAGATGGTTAATTGCAAAAGTTTGGTTCTGAACAGCTCCAGACGGGTGAAAGGGAGTGAGTTCACGATGAGGCTGAGCTCTTATTGGTGTCTCTTGTAGGTGGTTCATCTCGACAAGGAGGAGGAAATGCAGAAGCTTCCTCTTCAGCCCCCCTATTACGACATGGCGCCCTCTGAGTCGACCCCCTTCACTGATAAACCGGTGAGTAGACGCCGTGAGCGGGTTCAAAGGAGCTTCTCCATGAAGCGGTCTTCCACGGCTGCTTGCCTTGGGCCAGCACTAATTGCTGGTGAAAGGGCAAACTTTCTCTCGCCATTATGCTCGAGGTATTTAAGACTTGATTTACACATGAAACGCAGTGCTGAGATGCTCGCTGAATGTCTGCGGGACCTTTGAGTCTTTGCTCCGATGGTAAAAGTGGATTGGAGCCTTTATGACGAGCTGACCAGTAAATCCACTAGGTGCTCCGACTAAGCTCATTATCTCATCATTTACATCAGCGCCGCTCGCCGTCTAAAGCCGGTCTGGCCAGCGCCATCCGCTGTGTCGACTGTTTCACATTCTGACCCCGACACTCATCGCTCGCTCTGCCCTCTGTCTCACCTCATCCCTTCTTCCTCTAATCCACAGTAATTACTTGTGTGTTTGCATGGCAACCGTGTGCAGTTGAATCGCATTGTGCTACTCTATCATTGCCCCTGAGTGTTTGCCTGGTCCGATCAGACGCTGACGCTAACTGTGGCGAGTTTGCGAGTTCTGCAGGTGCTTGACCGTTTTTCAGATTTCATTGTCCTTGGCTGGAGTCTTTGTGCCAAGTCCAAATAAAACTCTTCTGGACTTTAAGACAATGTGTGCCCTAGTGTGTGTGTGTGTGTGTGTGTGTGTAAAACTAGTATGATCTGTTTGCTTTAAATGCTCGCTGCTTTGCTTCTGACCATCTGCTGCTGCTGAGCCAATGTCCAATAGGGGTCACTCCGGACCAGTTATCGAACTTCTCAGCGTGTAATATCAGCTGGATGGCAGGATGCCCATCAGTGTAAAGCCTCAACAACAATATCAGTTCATGCTCGCACCATTGTGTGTGTGTAACATTAGCGTGCGCCCCAACCATGACTTCCCAAACTGCATCAATGTGCAGCCATCAAAAATATTTTGTAACATCTCTGTGTTCATTTATATTCTGTACCCAACACTTTTGACGGTATGAGGGTGGTTGATGTCTCTGCACCCACCACGTTTCCAACCAAACTGACGCCCATGCATTGCTCACCCGTCAGCGCTGTGCACGGAAGGACGGCTGTCGCTCCAAGAGTACTCGTTGCCAGCTGCTCCTGTGTCACATTTAATGTGGGTCGATGTGGGAAAACACATGCTGAGCAGTGGTGTAACACCAGTGTACGGGCCTTTGCGGATGTCCGCTTTGAGTCCTGTGCAGAGTCCGTTCTGAGTATGAGTATGTTTGGGCCTTTAGAGTAAAGAGGAGTAGAGAAGCTGTCAGTCATGATGTCACTTCTGCTATAGCACCAAAATCCAAACTTAAGTAGGTTATTATCGTTATCGCAGCCAGCCACCAGGGGGCAGTTGGCTGGTACGCTGTCTATCAGTAGCACGTGTCCCTGTTACAGTACAATTACAAACAAGACGACAGTCACGCTGAGATCATGTTTCCTCATTATGACAAACGTAGTACTTTCTTCTGACCCGATCCCACACGTGCTAACCTTTTGCCTGAAATATTACTGCAACGCTGAATCCATATTCATCAACAGCTGCTGAAAAAGTTCCCTACAAATCCCACTGTCGGAATAAAGTCCAGCACAGTGAGCGTCTGTTGAAAAACGTTTCTGCATCGTTTCGAATGAAACTTGTTACACATCCTCCGGCCATTTTTTGAAAAAAGAATATTACATGTTCTGTAGTAACAAACAAGCTTGAGGGAGAGAGCCACTGGCAAGTCTGAATTTTAGAGAGAAGAATGAAATGAACCACAAGAAATATATCAAGCTCTTCTGCTCACCGAGGTTATTGTATTAACTGTTTTATGTTTGGACAAGCAGTCAGAAGGTTGCTTTTGTGTTATTTTTTTATTTTATTTTTGGTTTTTTTTTCTTTTCATTTTCACATTAAGACAGTTACAGTGGGTCCCTGGTGTATGCCACCGTCTGCCTCCAGAAAAAAGTCAGAGCGTTCCGTCTTTTTTGTGACGCCAGTTCCAATATCATATATTTCACAGAAGTGCTGGTGGACCAGGAAAGACCTATTATGGCCTTGATGCACTTGCTTCTGTCATGTCTTTTTTTTTTTTTTTTGTATTGAAACAAAGACTGACTGACTGTATGCATCGTTGAATTTGGGGATTTGTCAGGTTGAATCCGACTATTGTACTTTTGCCACGTATGCTTTCACATACCAATAATCTGTCTTGGTGTTAAGGTACGACCACAATGAATAAATAAAAGTCTCATTTAGCTCAAAAGACACACAAATACTTTAGACAATACAAAGTGTGATGATCACATCATCTCGATGGCCAAAGAAAAAATCCATGTTGCTGAAAAATGCACTGTAAACTAAAATATGAAACTTTAAAGATGTTTTTGTTTGATTTCTGAGTTTATGTGGAAAAAGAATCAAAAACTCAGTTGTGTGTTCCAAAACAAATATACGTGCACAAATAATCAAACCTGACACTGAACCAGAGACCGTGTTGTCCTGGCAACGGACAAAAGTGCAGGAGATAGATGGATACAATGGATAATGTATGTACATGTATGTACATACATGTAACATACATAATGTATGCAGCCGCTCAGAGCTGTGGTCGCAAGGTCTCCGGTGCCTGTCGTGGCGGCAACCCCCGAACCCGGTGGTGGACACCGGAAGTAAGGAATGCTGTCAAGATGAAGAAGGAGTCCTATCGGGCCTGGCTGGCTCATGGGACTCCTGAGGCAGCCGACGGGTACCGGCAGGCCAAGCGCACCGCGGTCCGGGCGGTTGTGGAGGCAAAAACTCTGGTCTGGGAGAGGTTCGGGGAGGCCATGGAGGAGGACTATCGGTTAGCCTCGAAGAGATTCTGGCAAACCGTCCGACGCCTCAGGAGGGGGAAGCAGTGCTCCACCAAGAGGAGATGGGGAGTAGCTGACTGCGACTGGGGATATTGTCGGGCGGTGGAAGGAGTACTTCGAGGATCTCCTCAATCCCACTGTCATGCCTTCCGTAGAGGAAGCGGGGACAGGGGACTCAGAGGCTGGTTCGTCCATCAGCTCGGAGTAGAGCCGCTGCTCCTCCACATCGAGAGGAGCCAGCTGAGGTGGCTCGGGCATCTGTATCGGATGCCCCCTGGACGCCTCCCGAGGGAGGTGTTCCAGGCATGCCCCACCGGGAGGAGACCCCGGGGAAGACCCAGGACACGCTGGAGCGACTATGTCGCTCGGCTGGCCTGGGAACGCCTTGGGGTCCTCCCGGAAGAGCTGGAGGAGGTGGCTGGGGAGAGGGAAGTCTGGGTGTCCCTGCTTCGGCTGCTGCCCCCGCGACCCGGCCCCGGATAAGCGGAAGATGATGGATGGATGGATGGATGGATGTACAATGTATATACAAGATAAGAAAGAAATCATTATGACCATCAAACTCCTGCTGCAAAACGTGCTGTTTGATGGACCCCTCCTGATTTCTGTCAAATGCGGATATCGGAGGCTGTGTGTGTGTGTGTGTGTGTGTGTGTGTGTGTGTGTGTGTGTATGTGTGTGTGTGTGTTTGTGTGTGTGTGTGTGTTTGTGTGTGTGTGTGTGTAAGCATCTGCTTCTCTTTCATTTTAAACTGATTTACACAAGTCTGGATGAAGTGGAAAACTTTCTTTTCTGCAGAATATCAAGTGTCAGCACAGTTTGTTCAAAGTGCTGCTTTGCATCGATGGCGTTCCTCCTAAACGGCTCGTTTTCTTGCTGCACATTTGCAGCGTTTACTCCATCACAATCACTTTTCTCACTTGACGGCTTTTCTGTCAATTCCTGAAATTATCATCTTCAGTTCTATGCTCAGGAACTGCGTTTCACTCCCATAATCCTGAGTACTATGAAGTTGATCTCATGACATCACTGATGTTTTCCAAACTTTCCATGCAGGAGGGACACATGTTGAATGCCAAATGTTTCTCATGTTCATTCTCCATGGACAAAACACTATCAATCGTGGATGCGAGGTGGCTGTAATTTCCCCCCTGATTGCACTCCATTCATGACAAATATTCAGGGTTCCTATGCAAAGTAGGGAATGTATGGAAATACATTTGGTCAATTTCCAGGTCTTAAAAAGTGCGGAAAATCGAAAAATTATCACTCTTCTAAAATACTGTTTTGTAAAATTCAAAATTAGATAAATTCCAAAAATAATTTAATCCGGATCATGTTTTATGCCAGGCCAAACATAGTTTGTGTGAGAGCTAATGGTATGTGGTTACTTTGTTAACTGAATACGATGTGTGAAATATAATGCACTAATATTTTTACTCCGATATCACTCATATATACTCTGTAAAACAAAAGGAAAAACACAGAGAAGTCCGGGAAAGGAGGGTATGGAAGAGTGTGGAATTCTGAATGTGTAGGAACTCACCATATTCCAGTTATTCAAATATCCAGCAAGTGCTGAGCATCGGTGGCGAGGAAACTTGCAATGGAGGAGAGACTGCAGGCAGGTTTAAATTATTAATGTGACATTCTGTAAAAGCTTCAATCATTTCTGTGTAATCCTTTTCTTGGAAATCGGGTACACTGATGCAATGGTGGGACAACAGGTATCTTCCCATTTCTTTTCTCACACCCCTCACCCTTCATCCCCGGGATGCTGTGTAGGTAGAAACACAATACATGACATCATCACAATGCCCTCGTTTTATGGTTTTTCATTGGCATAAACATGCAGGCAGACACAAACGGAAGGTGCTGCTGCTGCTTTCAATCACTGACACTCCCGTGCAAAACGTCGCCCAGCATCAAAGTCGATTCTGGAGATTTGACTCCTTCAGCTGGAGCTGATGAAACAGGAGATCTGTCTTTTGATTCTTGCTATCACCGAGAAACATCAGAGCGCTGTGATTCCCGCTTGCCCTCGTCTGTACTGAAAGATCCTGGCTTTCTTTAAATGACATGTAATTCCACCGTCAACGGCCATTTCAGGTCAATTTATTCTTCCTGCTGGAAAACTGACGTGCTGATCTTCACCTTAACCTAACCTGGCCTTTTTTAATTTTTTCACATCAAAAATGACCCTCAATCTACTGTATTTCTGTTTATATATTTACTCCCCCTTTAATGATTTCACAAACTATTTTGTGATAAATGGCGCTTTCATTGTCATGTATTGATTAACCCATTGAATCCATCATCCACTTGCCCATTTGCTGATGGAGTGGGTCAGTCAGTGAATCATCAGACTATGTGCACTCTGGTCAGATGACGCTTGGATGAAGCTCTTTGTCTCAGTTTACTTGCACTCGTATATTCATTTTGACACTCTGAAAGTCTTTGAGCACATACAAAGTTAAAGAAAGGCATTGAAGAGGTGATTTTTGTTAGTGGAAAAACCCTCTCTCAACAGAGGAGGGGGCCTAAGACACAATTTATCTAACACTTACAATGCAGTCTTAGGATCTCTCCCCAAGAGGATCAAAAACTACCCAGATACTTGCAGCTCCAACCACTCAGTGACCCATCGACTTTCAGGTGACCCTGACAATAATGGAGAGGGACCCAAAACTCACACCCCTTTAGGTAAGATAACGACTTAACGACCCTCAGATGACTGACAGCCATGGAGGGGGACCCGTGAGCTAACGACCCAACTTGGCTACTAGTCGTGGGACTCCCCACTAGTCTTCAAGCAAACTACAAGTCCAGTTGCCAACAAATTAACCCAGCAAGATTCCATGACCTGGATGACTGCGAACCTTCACAGACATCCTTGTGCACATACGTTTGCTGTAATCCAAGGATAAGACACTCAGGCAAACCGATGTGTGTTTGCTTTGTTTGGTCACAGCCGGACACGACAGATTCTGACAAACGTTTCAGTCCAAGCCTCATCTCCAACCAGTCATTTGTAATCTGCTTGTTTTATTTGATTTCTCATGCTTTAACAGCAAGTGTCTGTTGTATTACGTGGTATTTTACAGGCTTTATACACATCATGGAAAAAAGTCAAAAATACCTTTAATCTTGTATCAAACCACATATCAGCCCATTTATATATGCATGTATATTATCAAAAATACTTTGGATGAATTCGCCTGGAAAGGTTTTCTTAAATTGTGTATAAACCCTGATTCTAACCCATGTTGTCTCTTCTTTTTTTTCCTGTCTAACACTGAGCGTCATCATCTCATTCGTCCTCATCTGTCCGTGCTGCTCTTTCTCTCCGTCACTCTTGTCTGTCGTTTTCTCACTCAGATTTGTTGGCTGTCTCACTCCTCACACACGTTTCGCCTCTCTTGTCCCCAGAACTCTGGCCACAAGGACTGTGATGTCCAGTATGCGGAGCTGGATACTGCAGCTTTGGCCTCCTCTCCCAGCCCACGAAGTTCTGCTCACACTGGCCCTGGGGACCTTGTCGAGTATGCAACCATCCAGCCTAGCTCACACTAGCGCATGCCATTATAGGCCTTTCCCCTCAGACTTTGGCCTCAAGGTACACAGACTGAAGCACTCCTCCCCATCGTTCACCCCCCTTCCACAAGCACTGACTTCCCTCTAGTGGCGCTTTTCCACTCCACAGTTCCAGCTTGACTCGGCTCTACTCGGTTTGGTTCCATTCAGGTGCTTTTCCATTACAATTCAGTTCCTCTTCAATGCGGGCGCTGACGTCACAGCTCCAGCTGCGCAAAACTGCCACGATGGTGTTTTTTACTGCGACACTAACACATAAACAATGTAGAATTTGGAGGAGACGCTGGAGACGCTGCAACGATGAATCTCTCTGATCAGCTCCGACCAGCTCTTATGATAAACGTTCTAACCAGATAAAAATCACAAAACGTCTTCATGAACAAACCATAGTGTGTGATAAAGGCGTATCAGCCATGTTGACAACGTGATGAGGAATAGACAACTAGATCCCTATTGCTGTGAATACTGTGTCGATGTTGTTGCGCGTGGTTAGTACCAGCTCGGCTCACTTGGAAACCAGTGGAAATGAAAAAAAAGGTAGTACCATGTTGAGTCAGATCGAGCCATGTTGCAACTGTGTGGTGGAAAAGTCCCATAAAATCCACATGGTTTCCCTGTCAGCCTCCGTCTTTTAAAAGTCTCAGCCTTCGTGTTGACTCCCTCGCTCCCTGGACTGGAAGTGTAATTGAGGCACTGACATCTTTGGTAATTATTTACTCAAAATACAGCACTTCTTGTCTTGAGTTCTTCAGCATCAGAGTGGAACCTAATCTAGTCTCTTTGAGTGCTCTGATATGTCCAGGAAACACGTGAAACACACGTCACACACTTCAGCCTCCTCTTGCCTGTTGGTTAATGTACAATCCCTGACAGGAAGAGGAAAAAGTCTCTTTTCTGATGATAATACGGCAGATCAGGATGCATGAGTCTCATGCGCGGTGTCAAAGCCGTCTGCGTGCTTGCGTTGCAGGTTTTTCCCGCTCACATTACGCTGCTACAGGAGAGAATACCAATCTCACACAAACACACAAAATGTGTGTGCGTTCAAGCACCGCCCTAAACTGACAACCTCTGATTGTTAGCAAACTCTTGATAACACATCTGAGCCCTCTGCAGCAGAGAGCTGCAAGAAATCACACCGTCTCACTCACTCACACACACACACACACACACACATACACACACTCTTTCATCACCTATTCATTATGAAGATACAGGAAGGTGGGAGGTGTACGCGGGCACAAATAGCTGTGTCGCCACACTGGTTTCTGTGATAATTAATCCAGCAGGTAAATCACACTGAGGCACGTTGGAATAAGAAGAATTATTTCACTTGTTATTTCTAGCGTCTTCCCTAAGGCTGCATTCACATGGAATCAGGGAGATGGGAGAGTCACAGGCAGTCAAACAGTTCGACGGAACCCATATTACATGTTTCTATAGCGATATTGTTTACAGTTATATATAAATATAAAATAAATATAAAAAATATATTCTTATTATTCAGTGTTATTATAGTAATACATATGACTATTAAATCCTATTTTCCCTATTTATTCCGTCACTAACCGAAACTACGTCACATGCAGTAGTGAATTCTGTGGTGGTACACGGTAATAGTCAAATATTTAACTTTGAAGGGCATTTCTGTCTGCTGTTGCCGTTAACGGTTTTCTGTCGGCCTCACCAGTGTTTTTAACGTCCTTCTTTCCTTCTAACGTCCTTCGGTCTGCTGTCTGCCGTTTCCTTTCTCAATGCAGCATACCAAGCATGATTTTTTTTGTCCCTTTATGTGCAAAATAGTCAGAAGGAAAGGACAAAAGAACACTTTCTGACTCTTCACCAATATTTAGCATTCATTGATCCGGTGTTGAGTCGCTGACATCATAATGGACATGATGGAAATGTTATTTAAACCACAGAAAGTCGAGAGAATCTGACTTTCTCTGCATCACCAGAGCACCTGGTTCCTAGAAGACTGCTTGTGTTCACAATTCATCAATTGTGGGACCAATGTTGGCATCACCAAACCATTAATAACAGTCATATGTCCATCGAGGACCAACGTGTGGACACATTTACAGAAACAATTCAATCACACGCGGTGATGTGATATTCGTGAAACCAACGTGTAAAAAGATTTGTGAGAAATGTCATCTTCCACATAAAGTTTTCTAATAACTATAACATGGAGAGTTATTATTTGTCAAAGTAAGATATGTTTATATAACTTAAACACAAGTACAAATCTAAAAGACAGAATTGAGTTACTTTAAACACATCCAAACACTTGACACCAGCTCCTCTGTTAATTGTGATTTTGTACCAACTGCAGTGCTTTTATTGGAGGTAATAATCCTTGTTGTCAGCCAACTTCTCCGTCAATTCCTCAGCACTGAACACAACATGAAAACAATCATGCGCTCCCATCAGCCAGCTCATTATTTGAATACAGATTATTAATCAGACACATTTCCACGGCCGCACTCCCCACCTCCCCACTCCGCAGCCTTGTCATTTCCACTGGAAGAAAACTTTGCGGCGATGATCACAAACTCTAGGATTCCTTTATAATTATTGTCTGAAATATACATCTCAGCATGAGCCTTGATGCTTGCGTTTCCTGTGATGTTATTCTGAATAAATAAGCAGCTATTTTCCCCAAACATAGCATTTTATGTACTTTCAAACACAGTGCGTCTATTCTGTATTCTCTTCTTTCTGAAATCTTTGTCAGCCACACAAACGCTTCCAAAAAGGAGCATGACATTAAAATCATAATTCATTAAAGGAATGAAATATTAATTACATAACCATAATTGTTAGAATATTGATCAGTTGATTCACTTATGTGAAGAAGCGGTCTGAGACGGGGCAGTGAAATGAATGAATATTGATCCAGTTCGTAAGCTGACACTCAGTCAGCAGCTCTGCTACAGACAACATGAACGTCCTCCTGCCAGCGTTTGAGGTCACACTTACGTCTCTAAACCTCCATTTTCTATGTGTATATATATTATTAGTAGTATCATATGTGAGATGTATGCAAAAAAAAAAAAAAAAACATGCACGTTTTAAATATTATGACTGTAATTCTTCAGGAAGTGCTGCTAACAAACACATGTCAAAGTCTGTGAATGTGAATTGTGAATTCATGACAAATATAAAGACAGAGAGGTGTCAGAAAGTAAAGAGGTGACGAACATGAATGAACATGAAATGTAAAACGAACAAACGAGAGAATGAAACAATGAAATGCAACAATGGAGTAAAATTAAAAGTGAGGAAATAACAGTCACAGAATTTATAGTATATAGAATATTATAGTTTAATAATAATAACTCTCTTCCTTTCCAGTTAATTCTGGGATTTTTTTCTGGACCACCGTTGGAATGACAAACAGGAAACTTTACTCATACAAATGTCAAATGTGTCAAAGGTGTGACAGGAACAACACACAATATGATTGTCTTTTTATTTCCCATCCATGCTGACTAAAAATTAGATTTTAGTCTTTAAAAACAATAAAACCTTTCACCTTTGGTTGGTTATTTAAAAGTAATCTGTGGGATAAATCGTCCAACAGTCTGATTCTTTTAGTATTCATTAGAATTGCACCAGTATCAGACGATGAGTATTTGTGCTCAGAAAGACTTCAAGGTGGGACAGATTTCATTTAGATTACTTTCAAATATTTGCATTTCATAATGTTCTTTTTTTAGTGCTTCATGTTTGAACAAAGCTTAAAAGAATTTCAGTTTCCCAGAAGTGGACATTTGAAGTCATGTTGAAGCAAAAGTTCATTCGAACAAACGTGAGTTCAGCTCTCGACCCGATGACACTAAAAGTTCTAGAAAGTCATTGTTTCTCATTGATGAGACAAATCTGTTGCTTGACATTTCTGAAAAAAACAAACCCTTAATATATGAAGTAGATATATATGTACTTGTAAAACTTTTCCATGCCCTTTTTGTTCAGGAACAATAATAACGTCGCCTCATTTGGCTACAAATTAAGCACAGCAGCATCTGACAGCTGGGTAATGCTCATGGTTCAGTCCTTATAAAATATATCACATTTGTAAAAACACTTTTTTCAGTACTTCTATTTCTCAGTACACATGATGCTGATAACAGACGTCTGCTCTGCATTTCCAGTTCCAGATGTTTGTGGCTTTAACATCTGTTTCTGTCATGATTAAAGCAATATTTACATTCATTGTTTGAACCAGGCGGCCATGTTGTCAGCCTGTTTTTATGCTTAAGAAAAAAAAAAACAATGAAAGTATTTTTCTTTAAAATTTTGATGCTGTTACTGCCAGGAAATGAGAAAATAGACTCTCTGCAGATGCAGCGTTCTCT
The DNA here is from genome assembly GCA_901007665.1 of Aeoliscus strigatus. Lineage (NCBI taxonomy): Eukaryota > Metazoa > Chordata > Actinopteri > Syngnathiformes > Centriscidae > Aeoliscus > Aeoliscus strigatus. Next base: position 136,871 of record CAAKHB010002325.1, read on the forward strand.
GGCCGGCAGCCCAGAGGTGGAAGCAGGAAAAAATGGACAAATGAGTGCGCTCATGAAAAATGTATTAATAAACAGGTCAAACTCTAGAAGCTGAAATTAGCGTCTGACCGTATGGACACGTTCGAGTTGGTGAAAAATCACTTCCTTGCATAAGAATCCAAACAAGATAAACGTTGTTTTTCACACATTTACAAGAGATTGTTGGTTTTTAATTCACATCAGAGATGTGTACTCCGTGCTGCAGACGTGTTTGGTGTTTCAAAAAAAAAAAAAAAAAACACCTGCAGGTGAGCTGTTGCTGCAGACAAAGAAAGATGATCCGACGGCACCGTGCTTCCATCTGGAAATATGTTACGTTCATCAACACATCTGGAAATACAACTAACGAACTGAGCATCGTTACAGATGGAGATGTACATCTACACCTCCGTACGCTCAAGCTTGTTTTGGTCTGTCAGAACGCCACAACTCATTCAGACGAGGCTTCAAGCATGGAGACATATGACAAACACTTATTAAGCAGCATACACAAGTCCAGCGTCATTACTTTTCCATAAACGTGTGATTCCTGGAAAGCCAAAAAGGTTTAAGTTCACCTGTAAACTGTAAAACTGTAACCTGATGTTGTTAATCTGTTTCCATGGCGACCGGGTTGGAGCAGTATTTTAATATCTCAGGGCTCCTCATGTCCGCTGTGGGATTTTTTTCGTACTAAAATATGTTGACATCCACGTCCACTCCCCCTCCATGTGTCAGTAAAACTCAACGTGAACAACATCAGCTCCCGCTCAGACTGACAAGGCTTTCACGTTTGTGTGCGTGTGTGTGTTGCCTAGCAACATAGTGCTTTGTATGCACTGCTCTCTTTGCATTAGTCTGTGTGTGTTTGTGGCTGCAGATGCTGTGTGTCTTTTATTTCTCTGCTGTAGCTTGAATGTTACGTCTCACATCTGTCTGCTGAGGTTGTCAGTGGTCAGCGTGTGCACACATCACACAAACATTCAGGGGATTGTTTCTACTTCTTTGGCTGTTTTTGTTGACGCAGACTATTTTATCAGTTTTAAACAGTTTCTTTTTGGTACATTTGTGTCATCACATCATATATCGTGAACCTCATGTTCTGCCTGCAGCAGATAAAAGCAAATTAAAGCTGAAATCAAACAGATTTATTCATATCACACAGCTATTTTCTTCTCTCTGCAGTTAATTTCAGTCCTTGTTATCATGATTATTTCTTCGAGGAGTGTCAGTTTTATCGACGTACTCCAACAGTCATCGATCATGGCCTTAAATGACTTTGCTGAAGACAATCCCTTCTCAGTTCCCTGTCGTTGAACCATGGTGCTGGTGACTTGGTGCCGCGGCAGCTTCAGTTCAGCCTTTTTCATCCTCTGTTACATTGTGATGCAGCCGTCTGTCAGCACTTTGACTGTCTGTGGTTTTGTTTCCCCACTGGAACATTCACAGAACTGGGATCATCGTTTTCATAGATGTAGAGATGTTTGAGGAATATTCGTAAGTCCCATTTTCACTCTCATCCATGTTTGATTTGTGTGTGTCTGTTATTTGGTGTCATTTGTTCATTGATTCCATTTGACAAATCATCATCTGTCCAAAGGTGCAGGAGATACATGACCAGCTCTTCTTCTCTCACTCTTTGTGCCTGCAGCTTGTCATTGTCCTAGCACAGGCAACAACAGATTTAACATATTAAAACACATTTTTGAGTGTTTTAAGGTGTTCTGGGGTTCACAGTTCAGAGCACATTTTAGTTTAAATTATTTTTATTTCATTGAATAAACTAAGAGATTATTTGTTGAGCGAACTCACTTTCTCCTCGCAAACACTCATTCCAATGTTTGGCAGCCTTTTCGCTCAGTGCAAACATTTGAGCACGAGTCAGCACTTTTGTGATGCAAAGTCACTGCTCAGTAACCAGATTCCAAGTTCACACAGTGAATAAAGAACATTTCTATTCTCCTCGCTTTTTCAAAAAAGACTGCTCACCATTTTGCGAGGTTCGTTTCCACAATATACAAATATATACATATACAAAACCGTTTTAAAAAATGTCACATTACTTCAGTATACTCTTTACAGTATGTAAGTGTTGTATGCTGGTGTAGGGTAACATTATTTTTTCATTGAATCATGTAATAATAGTAATAACAGGACACTGACTGATTGACTGAAATGTTAATTTCAAATATGTAACTAAGGAAAACAGAAAATAAATAAAAACAATAGTTGTAGCAAATAATCACAACACAAAATAATAGATATTGTAACAATTTATAAATGAATCTGTTTTTGTTGTTATCAGGAACAGTGCTGCTACAAACAACACTTGTCATCCTCCATAAATTTGGCGCTAACCAAAAAAAAAAAAAAAAAAGAATCCTCTGAAAACACAAGAAAAAGAAGTAACAGTATGAACAGTGCCACCATCTACGTTTCCCCTGCCTTTTTCTATTTCTTTTTTCCTGTGGGCATGTCCTGTTCTAAATGTCAGAAGAAAATAAATGAGTAATAAATAAATAAAATAAATGTGTATATCTGTTGTACACACACACACACACACACACACACACACACACAAATTGCTGATTCACTCCTCAGTTGATTAGTCGTTGCAGCTGATTTGGATCAGTTGGTTTTCTGAGCTTGTGACACTGACTGCTCATCGAGTGTCTTCGCGGTTCTTGTGCACTCTGTTGTCTTGTGCGCTGACATGAACTAATGTGATGTGAACTGTGCAGCTTGTGACTCGGCAGTTTTTTTTTTTTTTCTTCCTCTTTGTCATCTCGCAGGACTCTGGGCGACACCCAGAAGAGCTTTTGAACCCAGCTGAATACATGAGCTACCAGCACGACATGGAACACCTCCCCGAGTCTCAGCCCGCTCCAGCCCACCCTCCCGTCTCCTTCCTGCCTCAGCACCCGTACCCGCAGCACCACCCCAACGAGCCCATGTACTCCAACACCAGCTTCTCCGCCCCTGCACCTCAAGCTACTTTCACGTTCCCCAAGGAGCAGTCTGTGTGACATTCCACATAGAGGCGACACGATGGCGCCAGGAATACTTTGTGGACTCCCCCACCCCCCGTAGGCGTAGAACACACGTGGGCCGCATCATCCCTGTGTCTGTTCTTTGTGGCCCTTCCTTGTCTGTTGTGCACCGCTTGCGCCACAGGACCCTGCTCACCTTGTGACGTCAGCCCCACCCCCACCCCCACTTCACACGTGCCCAACTTGACCTCTTTGCTTTGCTGCCAACCTTCTCTACTTTGTACAAATTTCTGCCATTTTTTTCTGTTTTTTTTTTTTTTTTTTTTTACATTTCCCATAGTTGTAGTGAAGTTTTATAGCGACGTGCGTCATCTTCTGTCTCTGTCAATCAAATGCTTGCTTCTTTGAAAGTCATATATACTGTGCGTGTGATCAGGTGATGAAAAGACAAAAAAAAAAAAAAGATCGATCTACGATGACATGGAAGACCCCTTTAATGACAGTTAATGACAGGGTTATTATGTGACGTTGTGAATTGGCAACTGAATCCTTGAAACATATACTTCGCTTCTCGTAATAGCTTCGCTATTTTGAAGTTGGACTGGATATTGTTCAGCTCATTAGAGCTGAATGTTCTCCTGATTAGCTACAAAATAAAACAAAGGGCTCAAGATCCATCAGTATCTCTTTCTATCGTTCTGTTTCCATCCATCCACATTTAGTTCTTCTTATTATTCTACCAGTAGTTGCCAAAGACATAGAGTTTCATTTTCGTTTCTCCTTTCTTGGTGTTTACATGAAAGCTACGTTGATTCACGGGAAATGTGATGGTAGTTGATTGGCGACGTGTTCTCAACTCTATGTTCTCAGTTTACATAACTTGCCGTCCGCTGTGTTTTCCATATCTGAGGCTGGGTCAATTTGGGTCCTTTGAGTTTGTGCATCAGCGGTTGTTCTTTATGCCGGAGCAGCAGGCGACGACAATCACAATAGACACAATCCGTCTGCTGTTCTTATACAGAAAGGGAAAGACATTTAACATATTTTTTTCAAAACAATTTGTATTAATAGAGTCTCAGATGAGTTGGATGCCTTGTCCAAACCCATAGGGGTCATTTTCTAAACGCATATTTAAAAATAAGAAAAACAATTCACTCCAGCTAGCATGCTGCACCAATACATAGTGATGAAGTATGTATGTGGTTGAGAGCAACAGTTCAAATACCACAGCACATAACATTCAACAGGTCCTTAGAGCTCCTGATCCATTCAACACAACCATCGATGAATACATATTTATATTTTTGAAATATTGGGCAGTAACAATCATAAACAGACAATTATGAGGAAAAAGAAAGAGAGACAAATATCCATATGGGTGTGGACAAGGCTTCTCAAAACGCAGATGAGAAAATAAAAGCTTGCAACTGTATTTTTGTAGAGAATGCTGAGTTCCGTACGATAGCACTGCACCAACGTTCAGTCCGTTTTACGCTGTGACTGTTCTGTTCAAACTGCATATAATCTAAAGCGCTTGACGAGCCCATTCAAGGAAACTGCGTCTCACACACACACTTACACACACACACACACACAAGCCCCCTGAACACAGCGAATCTGCATCAACTAAAAGTTCACATTTTTTGCCATGTCAGATGTATGTTTGGAAAAAAAAAAGTACTGTGTTTGTGCTCAATGTGAAAAAAGTGGAGGTGTTGAAGGTGATTTATTGTTAACTCTAAATGGTGGTTAATTGGATAGAAGTAAAACTTGTGAGACTTTCTCCTGTGCTCATCTTGTTGTCTTGCAATGGCTCGATATGTGTGCTAGAGTTAGTTTACGCCGTGGTGTCGAACCACTGGAAGAGTTTGTTATTGCTGTACCTGCTGTGTGAAAAAACACTGAAACACAACATTGTCTTTTTGTGACACATTATTATTAATTCTTATTATTTGTAGGTGCAGTATGCGTAAAAAAAGGCATTTACATTGCAACTGTGAAATCCTTGTTTATTCACTTTTTTTCAACATACAAATTGCCATTTTTTCATCATTGTTTTGTGTTTTGTTGTCCTGTAACATTTAGTTTTATTTTTTTAAACCTACACAAATGTACGCCTGCAGCACAATTCTTTCGATTGTACATTCATGGGATGATAAAACCTGAATTTCTGTTGGAATACTGGAATATTGAAATTATGTGAAAGAATTTAACCTGTATTTTTATTATGATTAATTCATATTCTTTGGAGTTATGTTTGTTGTAAATATTAACAATGTATCTGATGTGTGGAAAAAAAAGTCATGCAGTTACATAAAAGTAACATTAAACTTCACAAATTACCCAAAATTTAATTTGTTGTCTTTTGTTGAAATTATGTGACGCAAAATTAACTTCACCCCAGTGAATTGCCTTGTTTACTTATTGTGTTGTGTAATTTTGTTCTTCTTTCATCTTTAATAGCTTTTAAAAATGTGTTATTTTAGGATTTTTTGTTCTTCATTAAATCACTGTAAAGTTGACATGAATGATTTTGCTGGGATGTCGTTCTAAAGATCTATGTAAGTCTGCTGGTCTCTTCATGACCTAAATCCTTAGGTCAAAGGTCAATCACATGTTACAGGCTTTCGGGAATAAGGTGATCATTATGTAAATTAACAACTTCAATTTAGATCATCCTCAACCTTCTGTATTCACAGCTTGAACACAGAAACATTGTACTTTTGTACACACACACACACACACACACACACAACCAGTCTATTACAGTTTTTCACTGTACAGTCCCTTTGGTGCATTTCTCACATCACTACTAACATTTTACAACAGTTAGCGTGTTTTTCAAAACAAATAGTACAAACTGCTAAAGTTGACAGTTGATAACCTGTAAAAGCGTGTCACTTTCTCAAAATGGATAGTTCATTCCTCAAAAGTAAGAATTTATGTCAATAAAATTGTCACTGTCATCAAAATGCCATTGCCATTTGTTAAGCGTTGCTATGGTAACAAGGGAGACTGAGTTTATACAAGAGAAAATAATCCACATTACATACATTGAAAAAACAAACCTCAGTAACATTTGAATGCTGAAATGCAAGAAAAAGAAATGTGTTTGTGAATCACAGGTGAACCTGTTGAAAGAAGAAGAGTGGATGGTCACGGTATGGATCCTGATCGATCTGTGGGAGAAATTTCTTCAACTTCAAATAGACAGCACAGAGGTTGAGACTTGTTTGCAGGTAAGTCTACAGCATGACTTTTTGAAGGCTATTGCCTTGTGTTTACTTAAAAAAAAAAAAAAAAAAAAAAACAGGAGGCTCATGAGTAGTCTTATAAAACAAGCCAAAGCGAGAGAAGTGACAAAAAAACCCAAAGGTTACAGTGTGACTTTTTTTGTCAAAAGTTGGAAAAAACATTTTTAAGGCGAGAAATGATACCATGACTTTGGGGGGAGGGTTACAGCAATCATCCATGGTCAAAGAAGAACATATACTGATTTCTTATTTCCTGCTGTGTGTCTGATAAGCTTGGGATGAAAAAGCATCAGTTGTGACAAGTGATTAGAAGCTGCATAAACAATTCTGTCTCCTGACACTCGCCAATAAGTTGGACAAGGCAATTTCCTTAGAACACTTGACCTTCCAAAGAAGAATATTAAAT
>CAAKHB010002326.1:0-30163 GCA_901007665.1 Aeoliscus strigatus
TCAGGTCTGGGGACTGAGATGGCCATTCCAGAACGTTGTACTTGTTCCTCTGCATGAATGCCTGATTAGTAGAATGTGAGCAGTGTTTAGAGTCGTTGTCTTGTTGAAGTATCCAGCCCCGGCGCAACTTCCACTTTGTCACTGATTCTTGAACATTGTTCGTCAGTATCTGCTGATACTGACTGGAATCCATGCGACCTGCGTACCTGCACTGGCCCCACAGCCCCACAGCATGATGGAACCACCACCAAATTTTACTGTGGGTAGCAAGGTTTGTCTTGAATGCTGGTTCTTCTTCCGCCATGCATACCGCCCCTTGTTATGTCCAAATAACTCAATTTTGTTTCATCAGTCCACAGCACCTTATTCCAAAATGAAGCTGGCTTGTCCAAATGTGCTTTAGCAACCTCAAGCGACTCTGTTGTGGCATGTGGCAGAAAAGGCTCGCCGCATTACTCTCCCATACAGCATCTCCTTGTGCAAAGTGCGCTAATAGTTGAATGATGCACAGTGACACCATCTGCGCAAGATCATGTTGTAGGTCTTTGGAGCTGGTATGTGGGTTGAGTTTGACTGTTCTCACCATCCTTCGCCTCTGCTTATCTGAGATTTTTCTTGGCCTGCCACTCCGGGCCTTAACTAGAACTGTGCCTGTGGTCTTCCATTTCCTTACTATGTTTCTCACAGTGGAAACTGACAGCTGAAATCTCTGAGCTAGCTTTTTGTATCCTTCCCCTAAAGCATGATGTTGAACAATCTTTGTTTTCAGGTCATTTGACAGTTGTTTTGAGGCTCCCATGTTGCCACTCTTCATAGAAGATGCAAAGAGGAGAACAACTTGCAACTGGTCACCTTAAATACCCTTTCTCATGATTGGCTTCACCTGTGTATGTAGGACATGGGTCAATGAGCTTACCAAACAAATTTTGTGTTCCAATAATTAGTGCTAAAGGTATTCAAATCAATAAAACAACAAGGGTGCCCAAATTTATGCACCTGCCTACTTTTGTTTAAGTAATTATTGCACACTTTCTGTAAATCCTATAAACTTCATTTCATTTCTCAAATATCACTGTGTTTGTCTGCTATATGATATATTTAACTGAAATTGTTGATCCGAACAACCAATGATTTATAAAGGAAAATCTTGAAAATGATCAGGGGTGCCCAAACTTTTTCATACGACTGTATTGATGTCCTCCTCATCAACACCTGATCCAAATGAACCAACTCTTTCACACCAGCAGGAGGCGCATGTGCATTTAGTTATACGCACAACCGGATGTGGCGTCACCCAGTACACAAACGGCGACGACTTGAGGTTTCCAGGTGACCTGAAGCTGCTGACTTCTTCATGACTGCGCGCGTGAGTTCTTCTGTCAACTTTTGTCTGTTTGACGTACGTCACCAGACTCCCTTGACGTTGGCTCTGATGTAACGGCTTTAACGTGCTTTGATGAGTATTTTCATGAGTACTTTCAACGTGCCGCGTCCGGACACGTCATGTTGCTGACCCGCCGAACGCAAAAAGTATTAGTAGTTTTCTGATGGATTTCTGCTAGTGCGTGTGACTGTCACTGATCACGCCATGAGACATGGTTTCCGCCCAGAAGTCCAAAGTCCAGTTTTGCGTCCAGTTCTGCTTAGTTCGATTGTAATTTCCTCTGCAGGATCTGTGACGTCACAGTTGCTCCGGGTCACCAAATCATTTGGTCCCTGTGTCCTTATCCCATGTGTCCACAGTCCCTTTGTCCTAACCCCTCTGTCCTTACCCCCTGTGTCCTAACTCCTCTGTCCCATCCTGCCCTACAGGTGGTTGTGCTGTACTTTGCTAAGAGCAGCGAGCTCGCTGGAAGGAAAGAGGAAGAAATCGTTGCTGTGCCGACACCAATCAGCAGTTGGGACCTTTGGACTTTGTTACTCCAGAGACACCCGAGGTACGGCTGTCCAGGATGTTTCCATGGAGACAAAAAAAAATTAATTGTGTGTGTGCGTGCAGACTTGCTGCCCTGCAGGATCGGGTGGTGTTGGCGGTGCGTCAGCAGTACGTTGCCATAGACGACCAGGTGGTAACTCTGGGAGACGGGGACGAGGTCGCCGTAGTGCCACCATTAAGTGGAGGTTGAAGAAACCATAGAATCCTTTCAGCGGGTGAATTGTTGAGTTAATCTTTATGTATATTTATCAGTGTGATACAAAAATTTCAGTCAAACGTTTGTATTTCACTCAAAGATGGCCGACGTCTTTAAGCTGAGCCGTGATTGGCTGTCTGTACAGGACGTGGTGGACGCTGTCAGCAGCACTTCCTGCGGAGCCATCTCTGTATTTATAGGTTCGTACTTGAGTTTGAGCTGCTATGGCAAGAGGAGAACAGGAAGTAACAAAACAAACAAGAAAACGTGTGCGTTTGCATGTGTGTCCGTCCAGGTACGACTCGAGAAGATGAGCTAGATGGTAGGAAGGTGGTCGGTCTGGAGTATGAGGCGTACGAGCTCATGGCCCAGTCAGAGTTCACCAAACTGTGTGCCGACGTCAGAGCGCGTTGGCCAAATGTGGCACACATCTGCATCCACCACCGGCTCGGGTGAGATGATCCAGTCCAGGTCCAACCAATGCTTATATGATGAGCTTGTGATGGGCCGATGAGCTTGTGAGAGTGGGCGGGGGTTATCTCCCTTTATTTCAGTGTTGGTCCAAACTCACTTGTTCTCCCTCAGATGGGTGAAGGTGGGCGAGTCCAGTGTCGTCATGGCAATATCCTCTCCTCACCGCCACGACGGCCAGCAGGCGATACAGCACTGCGTCACCCAGCTGAAAGCCAACATCCCCATCTGGAAGAAGGTTTGTGCTTTCCCTGTCACTGCTGTGAACCTTGGTGGTTGTTGTACCAACGTTGTGTGAACGGTACTTCACAGGAGGTGTACGACACGCAGGAGGCAAGCTGGAAGGAGAACGCTGAGTGCTGCTGGTCTGCGGAGCAGAAAAAAAACATAAATATTGAATAAATGCCATCACCATGTTTGTAGAAATAAAATAGTTTGTTTATGTCTGCTTTGTTTCTGTCTCTCTTTTAGGATCCCCAGTAGCACTAGCAACTGCATCAGTTTCTTCCCGGGGTTTCATTATAATTATAAGTAATAGATAGAGGTTGTTAGAGATCTTTGCTTTTGATTTGTTTGTGACGAGAGAAGTAGCGTCAGTCAATAATTGAGATAATAAATACTCACTGACAAGCGCATTGAACCTTGCTACCTTTATTTTGAAGTTGAGTGGAAGTCAGGCGGAAGTAGGGCTCGCTGTCTTCCTCCAGCTGCCCCCATGTTGGTCAGCTGACCGTCGGCCGGTCTGCTGACTGTTATACCCCTGAAGCTCGAACCGTGACCGGGACACCAGCGCTATTCCTCCGTCTGAGGCCGGTCTCTGCGCCGCCGCCCCCGGACTCGTCCTGACATCCACCGCCCCAACCGGAGCCCGCTCACGACCGTTGGTGACGCCGAGCTCATCGTCCAGGAACTCGGATTTCGCTCTCACGCCCGCGCCCCTTGTTAGCTCGACTACGAGGCCAGTCGGCTGATCGACGAGCCCCCCACACCGTGTGAAGCCCCCCGCCGGCCCCCGGTGGTGGTCCCTGCTGATCGCCATGGACCTGGTGGACATCGCCATGGAGGGCCTGGCCGTGTTCGGCTTCATCCTGTTCTTCGTCCTTTGGCTGATGCACTTCATGTCCGTCATCTACGTGTGAGTGAACCGCTAAGCTAGGCTAACAGCTAGGGGAACGGGGCTGCGTTCGTTTCCTGCTGGATGTTGGAACGTTTCATCCCCTAAGAATGACACACAACGATGCCTCAAGCCGAGTTTCTCAGCGTAGTGTTTGTCTGTGTGATAGCCGGTGAAACAGCGCGTCTGCCTGGGCAGAGGTTGGGCGTTTTCCCTGTGAACAGCTAGGCGGCTAACCGGTTAGCTCTGCTCGGTCAGGGTTTTTTTCCCCCACTAAAAACATAATATTATATCAGAAACGTCAGTTATTGTTTCGTCAGGGCACATGGCAAAGGAGCGTATTTGATACCGGAAAGATGACAAAATAGCAGGTGGAAAATACTCGAGTTCATTTCCTGTTTCCTCAAATACACATTGGACAAGGTGCTGATTGTACAAACTTTGCGGTCAGAAGACGTAAAAAGTAAGAACCATTTGAAGTCGCTCGTCTCTTCGGCTTTAGTTTGGTTGTTTGGTTGGTCAAACACAGTGGTTTAATGACATTATTACCTGTCACAATTAAAACAAGGCGGTGACGGTGATTTTCAAGCCAGAACATGACATCAGTGAAGAATGTAAAGCTGAGTTTCGTTGTGTAATTTCCAGTCAGTCGGATCATCTGCTTCTTTACTCACCAACTAATGTGAAAGCTGATTGCGAAAACACTTGTTTCAACATATTCTTCATTGCCGGCCACCTCTGGTTACTGGTGAGATGTTTCTTTGTCCTGTTAAAGTGTCAGCATCAATTATCAGAAATGAATTGTGTAGTGAAGTAATTTGAGTAGTACTTTGACAGACTCATTTAAATGTTCTTTTACTGTTGCTCATTGGTCAGCTTTGGTCCAAATTAAAGCAGGTCTCTTTGGTGATGGTTAACTCTCTATGTTTTTGTCCCAGATGAACAAGTGTTTAATGTCGTCGTGGTCCCTTGCTGATGACTTCTTGTCTTCTTACAGGCGTCTCCACCTTCACAAGAAAAGGTCAGATGTCAAACAGCCATTCATGCAGCAAGCAGGGGTTTCTCTGCTGAAGCCCCTCAAGGGTGTCGACCCGAACCTGATCTCCAACCTGGAGACGTTTTTCACGCTGGATTACCCCAAGGTGCTGCTCTCTAACACACACACACACTAATTGTCCCCTCACTCCCATCCCATTGACCTTAACATCCTTCATCCTCCAACCTCCATCACCCCCCGCAATGAAAATCATGTTGTGCTATGACTGAAATCTCTGAACTCTCGATCTTTTATCCAAATTCCTTGGAACGACCTTTAACCTCTAATCCAGCAGCTCCACTGACGCTAACGAACATGTGATCACAGCCAGTGACCACCCACTGCTCGTTTCAATGGCAGATAGTTGGACTTTGTCCTATTTTTGTCTTTTGCAGTATGAGATCCTGATGTGTGTTCAGGATCCGGATGATCCAGCTGTCGACGTCTGTAAGAAGCTGCTGGGCAAATATCCCAACATAGATGCTCGACTATTTATCGGTGAGAAAAATAACAGGAATAGCCTTCATGTCTCAGGCTAGCCCAGCCTACCTTAGCTTGTAGCTCACATAGCAGCTTTTCTGTTTCAGGAGGAAAGAAAGTTGGAATCAACCCCAAGATCAACAACCTCATGCCTGGCTACGAGGGAGCGAAGTACGGACTGGTGTGGATCTGTGACAGCGGCATCAGAGGTGCTGACAGTGCTGTTTTTAAAACATATTAATTTGTGCGTTTATACCGTATCAAACACTTACAACTTGCAGACTCACTCATCAACGTTGTTGCTGACTGTGTGTGTGTGGTACAGTGAAACCAGACACCCTGACAGATCTGACCAATCAGATGACAGAGAAGGTGGGGCTTGTCCACGGTTTGCCGTACGTTGCTGATCGCCAGGGCTTTGCCGCCACGCTGGAGCAGGTAGAGCTCCTCCTCACGAATCTCCACCTTCACAGAACAGAGTGTACTCTTCTCAGTACTCTTGTCTGATAGGTCCACAAAGAATGGAGGCTAATGCTAACCTGTTTCCAGGTCTATTTTGGGACGTCCCACCCTCGCTCCTATATCTCTGCTAATGTAACAGGGATAAAATGTGTGACTGGGATGTCGTGTCTGATGAGGAAGGACGTGTTGGATCAAGCCGGCGGACTGGTCGCCTTTGCTCAGTACATTGCGGAGGATTACTTCATGGCTAAAGCCATCGCTGACAGGTTAGCACGTTAGCGTTAGCATTAAGCAGCTTGACAGACGCTGTTTGTTTTGACACAATGTTTTATTTGTTTCTTCCTCAGAGGATGGAAGTTCTCCATGGCGACGCAGGTAGCATTACAGAACTCTGGCTCGTACTCCATTGGTCAGTTCCAATCGCGATTAATCAGGTGAGGTCAGGTAATCTGAATGATTTTATATGCAACATTTTAAGATATTTATTTTCAATGTGTGACTAAAATAACACAAGAGTCGTTTTGTGTCTCAGGTGGACCAAGCTGAGGATCAACATGCTTCCTGGCACCGTGCTGGAGCCCGTCTCAGAGTGCTTCCTGGCCAGTCTCATCATTGGCTGGGCCGCGCATCATGTGTTCAGGTACAGAGCCAATCACAGCCTGGATGTGACATGAGACTTTCCATCAGCGTTTTTTTCTGCTCGTAGCTTGATGCCACTCTTCCCTTCATCTGTGTTTGTTTTCTGCCTTCACATTTTGTCATTTACACGGCGTCTTTCTGAACTTTGTGTCAGCTGTTGCATGGAGACACGTTATTGTCGTTCCAATACATCAGCTCAGTCAGTTTGTGTTTCTGTGCACAGGTGGGATATGATGGTCTTCTTCATGTGTCACTGTCTCGCTTGGTTCATATCCGACTACATCCAACTAACCGGAGTTCAGGTATTTCAGAATGACTTTTATTTTGAAAGGGCATCTCCCAACTAAGTGCATGCTCTTATTTCCATTCACGTGATGCGCCACTAACCGCTGTTCCGCGTCAGGGTGGACCACCGTGCTTCTCCAAGCTGGACTTTGCAGTGGCGTGGTTCATCAGAGAGTCGATGGCGGTGCAGATCTTCCTGTCAGCACTGTGGGATCCCACCATCAGCTGGAGGACCGGACGTTACCGGCTGCGCTGCGGCGGCACTGCTGAGGAGATTCTCGACGTCTAATCACCATGGCAACCCTCCTCTTTACCTTCCTGTGCACCGCGCAAGAGACTGTTTTTTTTATGGAGCGAAAGAAAGAGTGTGTGTGTGTGTGTGTTTGTGCCCACGTGCGTGTGTTAAACTATTTATGTTCATTTTGGTGCTAAATGTAACATGGCTGGAATGGGCCAATGAAAGAGCAGGACGAGAAGCAGAGGGAGTGATGCACTGAATCGTCACCAGGTTGAACAAAAACATGGAACCAATCAGGAGAGAGGGTTGAATTTTCTCTCCTGTTTTTTTTGTTTGTCGTCATGGAATTTCAGCACACAGACATTTTATTTTGAAATGTACTGAAACTTCCAGATTGAGTCAGTTGGATTTCCTGTTGAACTGTCCAATCACGGAGCTCGCTGTTGGTCATGTGACCTCTTGGTTTGTGCGTAGACATCCAGATTGAACATTAAGTGACGGCTGGAGTCACAGATCGATCTTTGATCGTTTTATTTATAAAAATACTCAGCTGAAATGATTGACACATCAAATTGGATCAACTCAGATGTTTTTTTTTTCTACGTCACAATGTGTTCAGTGTTATTCGAGTGTCAAAGTCTGTTGTTTATATTCTAATTATTGTGATGCTCTATTTTTTTAAAGGTTTTTGCAACAACAGAAAGTAACTGAAAGCTGCATCGAGGAGCTCGCTAAATCAAATCTGGTGATTCAGAGGAAACACACTGTAATTTAAATATTTTTCCTTTAAAGTTATTTACAACTTTATTTTGCACTTTTGAACAAAGTTCTTAGAATATGAATTAGACCAACTGTCTAATGTTCTGTGCAGCTCGTTGCCATAGAAACACAGTAACCTACCAAGATGATCAGAGTGTTTGATCAATGAATCAGAAATCATACATCTTTTATATTATTGACCGAAAAAAGAAACAAACGAGAATTCAGTATTCTGTCCCAACATTTCATGGACGCTTCATGTTTTGTGGACGCGTCAAATGTGTCGGAACTTTGGGAGGTTTGAGTCTGACCGAACCTGTGTGCCACTTTTGTGAACATGTGAACGACGCACTGGACGTTAGCAACGCATGTACTGTGTTAAGTCGATGCTTTGATGTGTACGAGGACACATCTACGTGTGTGGGGTCACAGCGCTTGTGTGCGTGAACACTGGGATCTACTAAAGCTCTGTATTACCGTTAACCGTACCTAAAGCCGTAGCTGTCATCATAGACAACAGGAGGGGTTTGATTGATGACATCACCTGTGAGTCGGACAAACCCTGCCATCCAATTGGATGAGAATTACTACTTTGTTATTTTTTAAAATAATTAACTGCTGTTGTCTGAATTGGCCAATCACAATTCAGGTTTTTCAGAGAGAAATAGGAACAATAAAGTTATATCCTTTCAAAGCTGAACTTGAATGTGCAGGAGTGATTTGGTTTTTTGTTTTAAATAAAAGAAATGCCTGCTGATGCCTGTGAGCATTACATGGAGCAGGGATTTGACTTGTCATGTGGTTTTGGTGCTGAGAGATCTAAGCCCACGGCGGTGTATTATTGCTGCAGAAGAAAACGCTCGTCCAATCAGTGCGCCGGATTTATCGTCCCGCCCATTCCCAGCCGTCAATCAAACATTAGACGCATTGATTGATCAGATAATCAATAGAAACACGAACAGACGCCTTTTCCCTCCGACAGAAAGCTACCATTGACTTCTGCTAAGGTAAACGTGACATGGAAGGTTTAAGTCATGAATGAAATGATGGTCATGACAACATGACAACTAGATATTAGCTAACGTGAGCTAGCATTCGTCTAAGCTAACGCTTGTTGGTGCTTCAAAGTACGACAGTGATTTCAGCCATTGGTCGTCAAATGAGTCCTTTATTTGGGGATTCATGCCACAAACTGTCAAATTTCAAGATAATTAAATGTTTTTCCAACGTTCTTTGTTTCCTCATTAAAACAATTGATTCAAAAATCACAGCGTGGTGCTTTCATTTGTGTCAAAAAAAGTAAACGCTTTCAGATACTTTCATGCAGGGAAAAGAAAAAATGTCACAAAGAACAATCATTTTTAAATGTAAAATTGCTTTAAATTTTTTTTGTAGTTTTAAGTATTTCAAACATGTGATTGAGGAAATGACTTGGATGCCATTCATTTTTACAAAGGCTTCTCTTGTTTCACTCAGCATGAAACAAAGAACCATCAGCAGTGGGAGGAGCTTCTGTTTGACCACATGGAGGCTGGGCTACAGGTGGGCAGACACACGTAACAGGCTCCGCCCTGTCAGTGCAGGTGAGATGCATGTGTGAACATGTGACAACCTCTCTCCTGGAAACAAACTGTTCCAATGTTACAGTGACAGATGTAACATGTTTATTCTCACGTTACATTTTTTTCTCACGTCAGATTTTGCATGTGTGTGTCATTGACAACATGTTATAAAATGTAACTCTAACATTTGTTTTTATTCAAAGACTGTAAATGTACATGTAAACAGGAATGTGTTTCGTTTTTGGATCTTGGTTTAATTTGCTCTTTCACGCTCTGCTCTTTATTACACATCGATTCGCATGGAATTTTTTCCTTCAAATCTGCACCCCTTCATCTTGGCGATGGTGAAGTCAGAAAGTGATTTCTCAACATGAAAGGTTACATTCTTCAACAAAAATCAGAAAAAAAGCCCTGTGCAGGAAATGAAATCAGAAGTAGGAAAGAAGAAAAGGCACGCAGTTTGGCTTGTTTGGACTGGTCTTCTTCCAAATTCACAAATTTCATATCAAAGTCGAATTTAGTTTAACTTTTAACACTGGAAATTGAGACAGAAAGAAAAACATGATCATGACCAAGCATGAAAAACTTCAGACGTCAAACTAGAACTTATCTCCTGTTGGTTTCCTGAGTTTAAAAGAAAAACGAGCTGACTTTCCATCAGATATATTTAAAAATAAGTGTTCAACCTATCACTGCTCAGCATGCGAGACACATATAAATACACACACGAGTAGGGCACGACTTCGGGGTTGTAGACCGTTTCTTACAGTTTAAAGTATAAATACATTCACAATTACAAAATCCTTTCAAAACATTTACAAACGGTTTGACAGTAACAAAATGTAACTCCTACTGAAATCCATCAAAAATCGAAAGTCAGAAAAACACCGAAGCTAAAACAACATACAAAGAAAAGTGCAGAATAATTCCTAGAAATAAGGCACAGAAGGAGATCTGTCGAGATCACAGGCGGAAAAACCTTTCAGTACATGTAGAAATGAGAAAAATAAAAAAGTGATGATGCCACAAACATCTGAGAGAGTAAATTCTACTTTAACTAATGTAAAAACATTTAAACTCAACTACACAAAATTTAAATGAATGGACTTTACATATAAAATAGAAATTGATAAAAGTTTACTTATGAGGAAAAGCTCAGTTTCCTCATTCAAATAATTCAACCTGTAACTCTTCTAACTCGCTCACCCGTAATGCTCAGGAATGTGATCCTGATCCTGTAACCATGGTGATGACCTATGGTTTGTGATGGCACTGTTTTCAGTGATCTGGCGCTGCGACTCATGCTTGCCGGGCAAAACTCAACACAAAATGTTTGAACTTTTTTTTTTTAAGTAGTGTTCTTCTGGGTTGTAGGCACAGAGAGCAAGATCTGTCATTGGTCCAGGTCTTCTGATTGTTTGACCAATCAAAAGCTTTGAACTGTGGTTCAAAAGTCCATAAGTCTCCGGTCACTGACCTCTCAGGCCTGTTCACATGATGCTCGTCAGACTACTAACCTATGAGCCTGATAGCCTGCTGGCAGTACATCGTGAGCTAACGTGGACAATACTGCTGCGTTAGCAACAAGACACCAGGTCATTGACTGTAATGTTTTTACGTCATCAGTCCTGTGAGGGAGGTTGTTTCATACAAAAGCTCTGCACAGCAGCATGCTGTTGTTTATTCTCCTGTTTAGGTGAAACTCTATTAGTACATGATTAAACTTAGAAACTTCGGGATTTAGTGTGAATCTAAAACCATTTTTTTAATGACACGTGATACATTATAACTAGCAACACAACTTCCATCTAACCTGCCACATGATTGGCTAATACACAGCTAAACATCAGGCTAGCAGACTAATAGCTACTTAACGCTAAAAGCAAATAGCGACATTCACAGCTAACTCTCCTGACATTCTGGCGCTTCAGACAACCTGGAGGGGGCAGTTGACTCTATCCTGGAGTCAAAGGTTAGATGGTGGACTTGGAAAAGGAGACTCGGAGGTGCTGATTGTGGTCTAGTTGGCGGTCGTGCAGAGTGATCAGCGCTTCGATAGCTTCCTCCACGGACGCTAGCTGCATCAGAGCCATCTTTCTGTCCTTCCTGTGATACCAGGAGAAGTGAAATCGTCAACCACAGGAACCACTCTGGTCGTAAGCCCTTCATTCGAGCTAACGGCAAATGGTTCACGTCAGGTTTGTGATACTTACTGGAAAAACTTGAAGGCCTTTACAGTGAAACCACTGGAGGAGAAGACGTCCTTCAGTGAGTCCTCACTGACTGAGGAGCTATGCAGGGTAGGGAGGGAGGGAGGAAAAGATGGATAGGAGGTTGTTTATCAGTCCGTTTTTTTAGTTCCTGAGAACTTTCTACCAGAATGAACGTGAATCAGGTCAAACAGGAAATTCTTACGGGATGTTAGACAGGTGCAGCGTCGCTGACGGGGGGAAGATGTTGTTAAAATTTTTGGATCCAGGCTTCTTGAAGCGGTGGAGGGCGGAGCCCGCAAAGTCCCGTGTCAGCACCTGCTCCTCTGGCCCCGCCCCTACACGAGGCAGCTGCACCTCGGGGTGTTTGGACAGTGTCACACGGATCTTGTTTCCATGGAGACGCTGGCCGTTCAGATGACTCATTGCTGCCGGAAATGATGAGAATGAATGCATGTTCACATCTGAGTGTCGGGTGAAGCCACATGAAGCGGTCAAAGGAAACGTAGTACGAACCCAGCTGAGCCTGTGTGGCGTCGCTCATCTGAACCAGAGCATTCTCCTTCTTGTTGAAGAGGATCTTCACTCGCTGGACGTCACCGTAAACACCTGAAAACACAAAACACTCCGCTGAAAAGGGACCAGGGACAGAACAGCTGATGCCGGCAGATGTGTGTTTGGCAGTTATTAGTGTGTGTGAAAGATGCGCGTGAGAATGTGACGTCATGGCGACATGTTTGTGGCTCACGTGTGAGGGTTTCTCACCGAACAGGATGAAGAGGCAGTGGGGCGAGACACTCTGCAGACATAGAAACTGCAGTGAGTTATTTCGAGCTGCAGCGCTCTGATTGGTCAGCTGGTGTGTGTGTGTGTGTGTGTGTGTGTGTGTAACCAACTGTGACCTCTGACCTCGGGGTTGAGGTTGGAGACCAGCAGCACGCAGTGGACAGTGGGAGGAGCCACCTGCAGCGACACACAAGGAGGAGACACCAGGGAGGTGGGAACCGCTGCCATCGTCACACCTGAGAGACGCCGTCTTCAGTTAGGAGTGTTTTCAAAATCTCTAAACTTTGTTAAAAATAATCTTTTTTTTTTCATAGTTTACAAACGGATTGGTTGGTTGGTGGCTGATTGTGAAGGTCTCACCTGTGTGCTGACTAAAAGTGGGGGGGAACACTGTGGGTGCGTATGGAGGGAGGGCCACACCTGGAACACACACACACACACACACACACACACACACACACACAGCTCATCGTCATAGCGTCAACTGCAGGGAGGTCACCTCTTATTTGTCACGCTGTCTCTCACCAAAGGTGGCGGCCGGCTCCAGCTCTCCTGTCGGCAGGTCGGCTCTGGTGAAGTCGCGGCTCTTGTCATTGTTGTATTTGACGTTGAGCGCACTCAGTTTGGAGAAGTCGATCCTCAGGGTGCAGCAGCCGTTATAGATGTTTTGCCCATCCAGAGCCTGCAAGGCACCAAGCAGGGTTTGTTCTCCTGTGAATGTGTGTTTGTGAAAAAAATGAATGAGTGTGTGTGTGCGACTCACGGTCTTGGCGTGCTGAGCGTGCATGGAGTCACGGAACTGCAGCAGAGCCTGAAACTGGTTGTTTCTAGTGTACGTGATAATCTTCAGCACCGAGCCAAACTTACTGAAGATCTGCGGGAACACGCCGTCAGTGTACGTCAGCAACGGAAACAATAACAACAACAACAACAACATTAGTAAGCATGAATATTTCAATGACACCACCTGCTGCAGCACCTCCAGGGTCACAGGGTAAAACAGATTCTCGATGATAATCCGCAGCACAGGACTGTGACCTGAGGCAAAGCCCCGCCCCTCTCCTCTGGATTCCATGTTCCCAGAATGCATTGCTGTTGCCTGCACGCACACAAAATAGTTTATGTACTGATTTAGCAAAACAAAGTGTTCCTGCTGTGTTGGAGCGGGGCAAGAGCTACAGCTCCTCACCTGATTGGTTAGGTTGTCAGTCTTCAGCTCGTGCTGCATGGAGTACTGAACGAAGACTGGCTGGTTTCTGGTGTTTGGAATGGCCGAGGTGTAGTAGTTCACCATGGTAACGGCTGAATCCTCTGATGCCATCTGTAAAATGACCTGAGAAACAAATGTGAGTAATGTGTGTTTTCCTCAGTGTAGTTGAACAGAACCCACCTGGGGATCGCTGTGAGGCGTTCATGGTCACAAAGCAGCTGAGGCAGGAAGTGAATGCTGGCTTCTGCAGACAAAGACGCATGATTGGTCGATTATACCAATACCTGGATGAAACTGAGAATAAATGTTTCTCATTTGTAAAGGAAAAACATTGTTTTAGCAATACCAATTAATTTGTCAATAACTCCTTTGATCAATAGAACCACGAGAATAAAGCATGAAGAATAACATGAATAAGACAATAATCAAGATAACCATCAAACAAAACGTAATCAGATTTAAATCCGTCTGCTGATTGTTTTACAGCCTTTTTTAAATTTTTCATCACCTTCATTACTGAACTACTACTCGATCAACAGAGCATCTGCTCATTTTCGTCAATTTGTAAACAACCATGTTTACATAAAGATATCGCGAGATTTCGATCCTCACTCCTCTTCGTTCGCGACACTTACAAGACAAATAAATCCAGGAAAATGCTGCACGAGCGACACACCATCGCTCACGAGGAACACAGTGTTGCGGGAAAGCCTTTCGATAAACAAGTAAACAACAACTGCAGCGGAGCGATGCGCGGTCGCCAAGACGCTCGCGCAGGTGCGGCTCGGTTATCGGGAACGCGCGAGAGACGAGGGAAAGAAAACGGTGAGGAATGTTCGGGAAGAGTTCGGGATGGGTTCGTCCCGCGCTCACCTGTACATCGTCCGTGAGCGCGAGGAGGAAGAATAAGGAAGAAGAATCTTTCAGCACGCGAGCCCCCCACCCCTGAACCACACAGCTACCATGGAGAACGCTTCCTGTTTGGTGATGTCACGCGATAACATGGCGGCCGCGAAACTTGCTCCGTGTGTGCGTGTGTGTGTTTGCGTGCGTGCTTGCGTGCGTGTGTGTGTGCGTGTGTGAGAGCAAAGTGGCAAATGTCCTCAAAAAACATGATAACTTCGCAACAAAAAATTGAAATTACATAAACGTGCACAGCTATGAGACTCTGAGCAGAGACACATACTACTACTACTACTACTACTACTACTACTAATATAAAATATAATAAATCAATATGATCAAACTAAATAAACATATAATATAAATAAATATTATAGAACATAGTTTTATAATATATGCTATATAATACCATATATAATAACATGTATTTTTATTGTTTTCACAATGTGCTCAAAAATAAATGGATAAACGTGCAGATTATCACGTAAAATACGAAATGGGGTCCAGTTGAAACACTTCTCCGTGGCTTCAGTTCGTCATCTCGTTGATCCTCATGGATCTTTGAGCTACCACCGGAAGTGCACTGCAGTAGCTGCCGGAAACATCCGGTGACTGTTGAGAATCTTGAAGTGGGTGAAGGGTGACGAGGAAGACATTGGCTTTTCTTTTCGCTCCGCATTAGTTTTGTCACATCCTCCTTCATTGGGCAGCATGCTGCAAAACACCGGGTGAGTCCCAGAGATGACCGCGGGAATTCATCTCCGAACGACGTGTTTTAGGGAGGTTCCAGAGTGTGCTCAGTGGGGAAAACTACGTTCTGTTGGAGTACAGACATTTTGTTTTTAGACTTGTTTGCTGACAAATTGATTGTAAGACAGGTGCGGTTTCAAATGTGCGGCGCTGTCCAGTTTGTCTCTCTATTCTTGGGCATTTTAACGTGAAGCGTTTAAAAGCGCCTAATTTGTCGATGAAGTTCGGTGAGAGAACAGTGAACCGGGGCTGATGTGTGCAATGACTTTTGCGCCACTGCACAATCTGGTGGCCTTCACCTGACAACATGCAGTTTATTTTTATGTATTAAAATAACCATTTGATCAGTTTGAATATCAATATATTTATATCATAGTGTAATTGTAACATTCCAATCTTCCTTTTATTTCACAAGTGCTCAGTACCACTTGGCAGTCGCTTCCTGTTCACGGTGATTCCAGACAAAAAATGTGAGAGCAGAAGCTGACATTCACCTCCTGAGAGGCCACTGCTCTTCTTAATGAAGCGCTAGTTAGAGGAAACCATCTAGAAGACAACCATCATATTGGATCTAAATAAAGGAAAGTTCCCAGTGACCAATCAAAGGAGGGAATCAGTCACTGACCACACCTCCAAAGTGTCAAATTTAACTTTATCATCAGCATCAGTTAGCTTAGCACAGAGGTTGGGGTGAACTAAGATTCCCATGAAGCTTTGTGTTCTTTCAATATGGTGGCTCTCCTTCACTCCAATGGTGTGTATCATGAGCATGTTTACTAGTTTCCTCTCCTCTGTGTGTTTTTTAGGCATTTGGCCGGCCGCACGCTCTTCATCACTGGAGCAAGTCGGGGCATTGGGAAGGCCATCGCTCTGAAAGCTGCCAGAGATGGTGCGAACATCATCATCGCTGCCAAAACAGCTGAACCTCATCCCAAACTACCAGGAACCATCTACTCTGCAGCTCAGGAGGGTGAGGAGCTAACAGGCTAACCGCTAGTGCCGTGTGTGATATTGTCATGTTGATGTGTGTCATGTGTCTCAGTGGAGCAGGTGGGCGGGAAAGCTTTAGCCTGCATTGTCGACATCCGGGATGAGCAGCAGGTTGGAGAAGCTGTTCAGAAAGCTGTGGACAAGTTCGGAGGTAAAAGCAGCATGGGTTTGTGTCTCAGGTCAGGTCCCTCCCTGCAGTGACATCATCTGTCTACGTGATTGGCAGGTATTGACATCCTGGTGAACAACGCCAGTGCCATCAATCTGACAGGAACTCTGGAGACACCCATGAAGAAGGTGGATCTGATGTTGGGAATCAACCTGAGAGGAACCTACCTGACGTAGGACGCCACATGTGACTGAGTAGCGACGGATGAATGAGTCAATGAGCTTCAGGTCAACAGGCTGTGTGTGTTTCAGGTCGAAGCTGGTGATTCCTCACCTGCTGAAAAGTGCCTCCCCTCACATCCTCAATCTGTCTCCTCCCCTCAACCTCAACCCCATCTGGTTCAAGAATCACACAGGTAGCCACAGCTCACCAGATGCCACTTTGTCACCTGAGCATTACTCATATCTGTCAATGTTCTCTCCTTCAGCATACACCATGGCGAAGTACGGCATGTCCATGTGTGTCCTTGGAATGGCGGAAGAGTTCAGAGGTCAAATTGCTGTGAATGCCCTCTGGCCTAAGACTGGTTAGTGGTAAACAGTATGCAAACTTACAGATCACATGTATATTTACACAGAGAATTAGCATGCAAACATTTTACCTGTAAATGTACATAGAAGATTAGCATGGTAACAGATTTGCTGTAATTACTCATAGACAGTTAGCATGCTAAGAAAGGTTCTGTAACTGCTCCTATGATTAGCATATCGTTAGCCTAATAGCATAGTTGCCTATGCTACATAGATGCCTAGGCAATTATGCTATTAGGCTAACGATATGATTAGCTAGCAGGTTTGTAATAGACTAAAGTTTCCCGCTAACTTTTTCTAACTCTGCTCCTCTCTGTGTGACGTTGTCATAGCAATACAGACAGCAGCCATGGACATGCTGGGTGGTGAGGGTGTTGGTAAACAGTGCCGTAAAGTAGACATCATCGCAGACGCTGCCTACCACATCCTGTCCCAGCCGAAGGACTTCACAGGTCGCTTCCTGGTGGATGAAGATGTCCTCAGAGAGCAGGGCATCAAGGATTTCGATCAGTATGCTGTCCAACCAGGTGTCCTCACTGTGCTCGTGCAAACCGCCACCTGACATAGCTTAGCATTCCTGCTCAGTGTCAATGTTGTCTGTGGTCACTAGGTCACCCTCTGCTGCCCGACTTTTTCCTGGACGACGCGCCGGAGGCACTTGTCCAACAAATGGAGCAACACGGTACGAGAACCCTGACACTGACGACATCACTGCACCTTAGATACATCTTATTTGCATCACACGTTTGATGCCATCCTCCACCTGCCAGGTGCGACCCCAGCCTTCAAAGCCCCTTCGTCATCCTCGACTAGCTCTGGCGGACCAATAGAAAGCACGTTTGACGTCATCAGAACAGTCATCAACGAAGACGTTGTCAAGTCAACGCAAGGAATCTATCAGTTCGACCTATCAGGTGACAGAATGCAGTCTTTGAAGGCTGTCCTGTGGGTGTGTCCCTGTCATGTGGGTGTGTCTCTGATGTCCTTGTGTCCATATAAGGAGAACACGGGGGGGTTTGGTTCCTGGACCTGAAGAGTGGCTCTGGCAGCGCGGGTCAGGGTCAGCCCGAAACAAAAGCTGATGTCGTCATGACGATGGACTCCGCTGACTTCAGCAAGATGTTCTCAGGTGAGCGGTTACCACGGTAACCCAAGGTACAACCGTGGATGTTACCCAGTTGAGATTTTGTCCAATGGCCTTCTCTGTAGCGACGCTGTGGTTGTCTTTGCCGTTTCAGGGAAACTGAAGCCCACCATGGCCTTCATGTCTGGGAAGTTGCGCATCAAAGGCGACATGACACTCGCCATCAAACTGGAGAAACTGATGAGCCGAATGAGCAAGGCCAAACTGTGAGGACACGCTTGCCCCTCCCAATCCCGTCATCAAAGTGCTTCAATAAAATGGAAAGTGATTGTATTTCTGAAGCTGTGTACTTTCATGAGGACGTGGACAGGTGAGACTCACCTGACGCTCCACAAGTCGATACCCTCGTCTGTAGTTCACTCCGAGCTGCGTTTGTACATAACGTCACCTGTAACATGGTGAAACTGACGTTTTCTTCAATAGATTTAAAGGGCCAATACGACACTAATCAGTTTTTCCACCGACCTTGGACCTGATAACATTTTACACACTGACAGATAATATGTTATGATGATGTTAGGGCTGAACACTGCTGAAGAAACAACAACACCGATGTTTAAATGTTTCAGTTTTATTAATGAAATGTTTCTGTTTTCGGTACAAAAGTCGATGGCACCATTCAGCTCATGAATTAAAAACTAAATACCTCTCACAGGAAACACTGCCTCCTGGATTTCATTGGAAAATATGTTGAATCAGCTTTTTGTGATTGATGTCCTGCTGAGTCGTTTTTTAAAATATTTTATGAAGTCTTCTGGAATTTTCCTCCAACACTCACCGTGGTGAGATCTACCAAAGATAGAAAGTTGAGGTATTTGGATCTCTGTTGTTCCCTTTGTGTTGTTTCTGTCACCATCAGATGACTGGTAGAAAAAAAGGCATCACTCAGACTCCGAGGCCTGCTGACCTTTGGCCTTTTCTCCATCCAGGATCAGAGGAGTGGTCAGCGTGGTTCCTTTCAGCAGCGGCTCCAGGCCCTGACAGGAAGCTCAGCGAGTTACATATATATTCTACAGACACTGTAAGCCAACGTGCTGTAAATCTCTCACCTCTCCAAAGTAGGAGACTAGAGGGGAAATCTCACACAGGGCAGGAGGATCACTGGAGACACACACACACACACACACACACAGGTTTCAACACTCTAGAGTTTATTCATCCTCAAATGAGGAAAACACCTTGTAAACTGACAAACTTCTTTAAACTCAGTTTCTCAGAGATCCAGTGTTCCTCCGTTCCTCTGTTCCTCCTCAAGATTTAAGAAACCCTGAGCTGGAAACCAGAGAATGACTCTTTTGGGTGACCAACCTGTACTGAATCACTTCCTGAAAATATTTTTTTATTTCACAGTTGATCTGAGTGACCTGCTGCAGGTGAACCAGATTTGTTTGTTCCCTGACTATCTGGACACTGAACAGTTGATTACGTCATTGGAGTGTCAAACATTTAAAATAAATGACAGTTCATCGCATACGAGATAAATGAACAGATTCTAATGATTCTGTTCACCTAAAGACTCTGACCTGGTTGAGGGAAGAAGCTCATTCCCGTGCGGATCCAGCAGCGTGGCTCCAGCTGCTACAGCCCAGCGACAGTGTTGCGCCAGCAGAGCGTTTCTGGCTGTGGTCGGAGTGTCCGTTGCTGCGCCATCCGCATTTTTCAGAGGAGAGAACTCATCCTCCCTCGAAACCTCAAAAACCACAAAGTTCCTTCCAAAGGGAACAGAGGAGTTAGTTGTTTCAGTTCCTAAAAGACAATCGGACAACGCAGCTGTTGTGAATGGACGTGGTACCTGGAGAACGGGAAAACATCAAAGACAAATTTTTCCATCTTTATTCCGTTGGGTTTGCTGGGTTTCACCTGGTTCCCGCACGCAGCCACAAACGGAACTTTCTTGACCGCAACATGTTGTTTCAGTCGACTCTCAAAGTTCCTGCAACATAAAAAAAAAGGAAAAAAATTATTTGCTGCAACAACTCATCCATCACCCACTCGGCATGTCAAACGTACTCTGCCATGTTCTGCAGGAACTCCCTGGTGAAGAAATGATTGCAGATGTTTCCAGCGCGGTACACCAGCTCTCCTCCGGCTCCTCGGAGAGCCGCCGTCTCTGCCCGGATCTCGCTGTACTCCACCACCTGGGGGACGCCCTGCACCCGGCAGACCACGCCCACTGGCTCTGCCGGCTCCGCCTTCTCCACCACCTGACACACAGGTACGAAGGAGGACGTGGTTAGTGGAGCTGCATGTGTGTCGGTTTCTTACCGTTTGCACGTGAGATGACACCGCCTGTCGATGTCAGACATGCTCAGTGAAGACTTTGGACCAGAACCAGGAAGGAGATGTGAGATCATCATTTACTCACCTAGACAAGAAAAAGACAAATAAAAAATGGTTAAATTCCACTGATGTTGACCAGAACATTCTGTGGGTTGCTGTTCCTCCACCTTGGCGCCGCAGTCGGCTCCTCTGCTCACACAGAAACCCACAAACACAGGGTCAGCCATCTTCACCAGGATGTTGTCAACGCAGTAAACGTGCAGGAAGTCCACACCCCTCTTCTTCATGTCCTCCAGCACCTTGTTGTCCAGCAGGGCCCGATACAAACCTCCGTTCCCGTCTGACAGAGTGAAGGTGTTCTTTTAAAGTGATGTGGAACCATACGCTGGTTGTTGCTGGGACAGAAGCAGATGCGGTCACCTGGAGCCATGGCCAGCTTCCCCTTCTCCTGCAGGATGAGCTTCCCGTCAAAGGTCACCGCCGGGATCATCCTCTGCTCAAACATCACCACGTCTGACGGTTCCAGGCCGAAGTAGCTGTTCTCCTTGAAGAAGTTCTCAGTGGGCATCAGAGTGAACTCACTCGTCATGATGTACCTGAAGAGGAGCAGAAGAACAGACGTGGTCTTTGTCCTACCTGACCAGGTGGTGGTGCCGTCCTCGTTTCTTCAGTCTTACCATGGAACTCTGCATCTGCTCCCAAACTTCACGTCTGCCAGCTCCTGGACTTTACGAATGCGCTCTGCCTGAATCTGATACAAGGTTTTTCCACTCGGCAGCCCGACGTCATACATCCCTTTGGGGTACTGGACCCCCAGCCGGGTCCCCTGACCGCCGGCGAGCAGCAGGACGCCGACTCGGTTCTGTGAGATCTGAAGAAACCCTGAGAAAGGAGAAGAAGCACGACACATACAAGTGCTGCTCGCAAAAAACGTTCCTCAGTCTCTGGTCATACTCTGTTGTATCATGATGCATAATTTAATTGAAAACATTTTTCTCTCACCCCAGCTTTTCACAAGCTTACGCCTGCTCCTCTGCAATTTAACTTGTAGTATTACTTATTAACTTGTAGTATTACGTCTATTTTTAGTAACAGTTGTTTTACTGGTTTAACTCTTCTAATGTGCTTTGTTTTAGCCTTTTTTTTTTCTAAATCTCGTTAGTTGTAAAGCAACAGAGCTGCATATTTATTTATGTTTATTATAGGATGCACTGACAGTCTTATGACCTGCTCAAAGTTAATAACCATGGTAACAAGTGCATCAGCTGACTTGTGAATAGTTTGCAGTTTGAGTATTTTGAAGAAGAGTTTGGATGACGTCAAAGCCGGTTCCCACTTAAAACCTGATGACAGTTAGCATAAAGCTGCTCATAGAACTCACCTTCGTTCTCCCACTGTGACAGACACTTTGCGTCACTCGTCCTCGCGCTCCCCACAAGCTCCGCGGGCACGGGCTGCATGCGCTGGTCGAGGCTGACGGCCGCGGAGCTCGCGGCCTCGGCGGCCCCCCGGCAGTGCTTCTCCAACCCCCGTAGGTCCAGCTGCGCCAGCTCCTGCAGGAAACGGTCCCTGTCCGCCTCGGACAACTCCGGCCAGAACCGGAGGACGTGGGACTGACCCGCAGCCTCCAGACTCTGCGTGACGTCACACAACATCTGCTCGGATCAAGCAGGCAAATTGAGGGACGAAGCGTATGTGTGCGCGGCTGGACGCAGACAGGAACCCAGAGGAGATTTGAGGATCAACAACCCGTGACTCCACCGAGGCTCAGTGCGCATGTCTGGGTCAGGACGGCGGAATGTTTGGGTTCTGTGGAGGAAACGGACAGGACGAGGATGAAGGCCGCATCGAAATAAAAAAGGAGAACCAAGTCCCAATTTTGACTTGAATCTCTTATTTAATATTTGATTCTCAGAATTAGAACTTTGAAGTCGGACTCCAATAATTTTTACATGTTGCTCTCACTTCTTTATGTATATATTATTAAAAAATGAGTGAGAGTAACATGCAAAAACCCCCCAAAAAACATGTTGATCTTACGCTAACATTTTTGAGAAAAAAGTCAGAAAAACAGTGTTAGATCAACATGTTTTATTATTATTATGAGATTTAAATCATAATTCTGCCTTTAATCTCAAAACTCAACGAATGCTGTACATGTTGCTCTAACTCATTTTTTACTTACATTTTGAGCTCAATTTGTCAGTTACGTTTATTGATAAATATTTAAAATTCAACAGAAACAACTGACTGGTTTTAATAACGTTAAGAAAAAGTGAAATGTGTCTGCTATAATCCGCTAGCTCCACGGTTAGTTTAGTGGACGTGCTCGTCTTCTTGTTCTGTTCAGTTTATTGACGGAGGGTTGACGCCACCTATCGGATTGGACTGAAAATGCAGTTGCTCGCATCTCCCGTTTCCGTAGCGTTCGGGAGTGCTCGGTTCTTTTCGTGTAGCTGCAGAAAATTACGTCACGCCGGTTGGGAAAAACTCGGCCATCTCAGATCGCAACAGAGCCTCTCATCCTTCGACGTTTCACCGGTCACCGTTTGGAAGCGCTTAAGAAGACACCGGTAAGAAAAATACAACGCTAATGTCTGTGTAGATGTTCGTTAGCTGCACCGTTACCGCGAAGTCCACACCAGGCTCGGGTGCGCCAACTCTGGTGTCCGAATTCAGGTCGTCTGCTGCGGGTCGCTAGCCTGGGTGGCTAACACCAACAGCTGTGGGCACCGCTATTGTTGACTGCCTTGGGGAAACATGTCGACATAATCCAAGCTGCTGTTTTTGCATTTGAACCTTAAACACCGACTCACCGGTGTGCCTCTGAAAATGAAATTCCATCGTTTCTTCAAACGATATTAGCTTGGAAAGACGGAATCAAACGCATCTGACTTAAGTCAAATGGCTGATTACTATCATACTTATATCACCAGAGAAAGTGAAAAAGGTTATTAAAGGTTATTCTGTGTGTTTTCGTGCAGCGTTTGTTGTGTCCGACTGAATGAAGCTAACATGCTAATGTCCTCCTGCTAGCACGTCTGTTAGCTGACGTTGTAAATTGGCTGTTAATGAAGTTTGGTCTGGTCTGAACCCGGGTGCTGTCACGGCTCCTGTTGTTTGATATTGTGGGTGAAATGCTGGAGTTGTCAGGGTCTGAATATGAGGGCTGTGGCTCCGGGGAGCCGCTCCGTCCGGTCCGGACATAGCTCCGGACAAACGGCCTCCGGCAGCTGTCACTGGTCATTCCACTGACATCCGGGCACTGTCGGTTGTTGCTCGTTGATCCCGGATCTTCTCACCAGCTTGTGACTCTCGCGTTAATTAGCTGCCGGTCCCATAAGGAATGTCACGAGGGGTCTGAGTATACAACATGGCGGATCCCAGCATGCCCGATGTGGTCAGCGGCTGGTTTAAGATAACATAAAATGGTATAAGATAACATGGGAGAATCCCTCATTGTCTACAGTGCCACAGCAGCAGAGGTGTAGCTGTAAGAAAAACCTGGAAAAAAAGGATAATAGTTAAGAATGCAGCAATATTTCATCTTTAATCTTGTGAACATGTAATAAACAACATTGTCAAATAAGAACTATATGGGACTATTAATAAACAGCATGTTTATGTGGCTTTCGGATGAATTGTGTATAAACAGCATAGCAGAGGAATTTATTTCATGTTTAAAAAAATGCACAGATAGATTTTATTGAACTCCAAGAGAAATTCACATTTCTAGCAATTTAAGAAAGGTGGAGACACAGGGGCATGCAGGATTCAGATAGTAAAATATAGTAAACTATTAAGATAAAAAAGTAGCCGTATAGCCTAAAACTAAGGACAAAAATGTAAGTGTGCAAGATGCAACGCTATGTCCATCATATGGATGTGTATGTGTCATAATTAGTGTGGTGTGAGTGTGCATTATGTCATTGTGATAGTTGTGATTATATTTTGAGATGAAATATTAGTAATGTGTGTGACCAGTGTGAGTACCCTGTGACCGCAGCAGGTTCCTCGGACCACATGTGGCTGCGTTTGTACAGCCGCATTAATGCAAACGTGACTGCAGGTCAACACTGCATGGCGCTGGGAGTGTAATGAAGCACAAACGACACATCCGTGTGTGTTTGTTGTGACCCCCGTGTGCGGAAGGTTCACCATAGTACCTTGAAAGCATGGACACACAGGATCTGAAAATTCACCTGGCTGTTCTTCAGGGAGGATTCAGACAGTTTGTCCTTCTCTCTGATCTGGGATGTCACTGTGATCCAGGAACAGAAGCTAAATGGGGCAGTTTTCTGAGCTCCAGTGCCAAAATAATCCCCAGATATTCCCAGAGCCAACGATTTCCCTCCTGGGTGCCGCCAATTAATTGAGTTTTATTCTCATCGTTCCGTTGCTGGATGAGCTGTGTTTTCCACGTTAAACCAGCATGTTGACCGATGGATTATTTAAATGTCTTAGAACAATAGTGCTTTTCTTTTAATATACACTCACTTATTCATTGACATACTGCAGCATGACTCATCACATGCTCCTCCAGTATATTCCTTCATTCCGCAGTGAACATCTTCTTGTTTCAGTCACAGTGAGTCGACAGTTCTCTGGTGAACAGGATTCAACATACTGGGGACAGAGAATTGTCATTTGTTTCCCATTTTCTGCCATTTTACAGACAGAAAATAACAATTATTTCCCGAAGGAGGAGTTTGCAATATGGTGTACGACAGGTGTATAGTGTTTATTGTGTACGTATTATGTGTCTTGTGTATATTAAATATATATTACATAGGTGTTTACTTCTTGCTGTGGCAAGCGAATTTCCCACTCGTGGGTTTAATAAAATAGAATGTAATCTAATCGAAACCTGCTTTCTGGACCGGGCCCCAGTTCAGGTTTCTGTTGTGATGAGTTTATAACTGTGTAATGAATGAAGAAGCCTGGCAGCCTGTCGGGGGGGCTGTCTCTTTTAGATGACGCGTCGTCCTCTGGTCCATCCGCTCAGGGTGGGGCGGCACGCCTTGGCTCATAGACATTGCATGAGCGGAGTGATGAGCCAGTCGGTCTGATCGTTTTCATCTACTTCTCTCTGCGGTGGTGGGGGGAGATGAATACGCAGCCGGAGGAGAACCTTCTTCACATGGCAGGTTTCATTTTACTCATCTGTTGTGTAGTGTGTCGCGCAAGATGTTTGCTGCAGGTTTGATCTGCCAGAATGAGTAATGATGATGTGCGGCGGAAGAAGATTCTGGAAGTGCAGGGCGGCGATGATGAGCTGCAGCACCTCGCCCAGCCTGCCATCCCTCCACCCCTGCGGGTGCATCAGCAGCGCAGCAGTCGCTGTGTGTGTGTGTGTGAAGAGACAAATGTCGTTCCCCTGGAGAACAGACAAATATTTGGAGATTCTCTTCTGTCACCTGCTTGTTTAAATTCTCCTTCCGGTAGATTCTTCAGATCAAAACAACGTTTCCTGGTGATGTCTTATTTATGTATAAAGAGATTTTTCCCGTGGAATAAGTAACATGTTGACTTGACATTTTTCACTTGTGTCAAGTAAATTTTCACTTCAAGTAGAAAAATCTGCCAGTGGAGCAAGTGTCTTTTTACGTTTTTTTTTTTGCTTATTTGAAGTGAAAATTTGCTTAAACAAGTGAAACTGTCTAAAATCAATTTACTCTTTCAGGTGACGTGTATAGAAATGAGACATGCTGACTAGAAATAAGACAAATATTCTTAGTAAGATTTTGAGTTTGGTTCTGTCAACTCCTCCCTCTGTGTTTTATCTGGAGGAAAAGGGAAGAGATGCCTAGTTGCTCCGCTGTAGCTGTTGCTGTCACCTGAGCCGCTTCCATTTCCTGCAAACACTCACACGTCTCTCCTTCCAGTGAGGCTTTTATTTTAGCGTTATTCAGACCAGAAGCTGGTTGTCAGGAATGACCTCATTAGCACCAGCTGGTCAGGAGATAACAAGGAGAGGAGCTGGAAGAACTCTGTCCTGAGCAGAGACAGTCTGTGGACAGTAATTTATGTTGTAACTCTAAACCCAGCTGAAGGTCTGACTGCCACTTACCGCTGCTTTTCCTACCGATTATCTATTGTAACATTTTAACATCTATTAAACAATGAAACGGCAGAGGATTATTGAAAATGTATAAACAAAATGACAGTGATGGTATTTAGATGGAGGATTTCGCATTCTACTTTTATTGCAGCAGCTTCTCACACACACACACAGGTTCCTGACCGCTAAAAGACTCAGAAATAGAACCTTGTTATTCTGCTGGTAGATATCGTGTGTGTGTGTGGGCGATGTACAAAGTTTTTATCAGTCCTCCCACACTGAGAGCAGCTGCTATCAGCTGCTGCAGCACACTCTGACGCCAGTTTGGAACCGCACCAACATTCTTTTCTGGGGGCCGGCCAGCACTGCACCACACACGCACACGCGCACACACACACACACACACACACACACACACACACACACACACACACAGACAGACATCCCTGGAAACGACCCTGAAGGCAGAATACGTTCAGAACCTCTCAGCATGAACATCCGTCTGTGTTCTGAGTTGGTTTGGATCGAACCCATCCTCAAACCCCTCCTCTGTGTGTAGGAAACAGTTGTGATGAATGTTTGATTGGTCGATTGGGGGGGGGTTTAATGTGCCCTCAAAAAGCACCCCCCCTCCCCCTATTCAGTCTGCTGACTCCAGTAATCATCCCATTGACCAGTGGACCGTCTCTAGGCAGCTTTTTGTCTCAGTATGCAGCATCAACAAAAAGCTACACAAACAGATCAATGTCTGTCTGAGTGTGTATGAGCTACATTCCTCTGTCATGGCGACGGAACAGGAAATGAGCGAGAGCTCATGGCCAAACGTCTCTCCTGTAACTCAGTTGATGCCGTTCAGAGTGAATGAGTGAATGAAAAGATGACTGCATGACGCTGATGCATTCTGATTCCGTCGGACTGCTTGCTTGTTTTTCCGTTCCGTCCAGCAGACGTCTCCCTGATTCCATAAAAGACACTCAACATTTCTTGCTGCTGCCAATCAAACTAATGACCTCAGCAAACGTCCGCTGCTGCTGCTGAAGGCGTCTGACAAAGCTGCTGTGTTGTGTGCAGACAATGGACAGTGCAGGAGTCAAAGTGCTGGAGACAGCAGAGGACATCCAGGAGCGGCGGCAGCAGGTGCTGGACCGCTACCGGCGGTTCAAGGACCTGTCCGTCATGCGGCGGCAGAAGCTGGAGGACTCGTACCGCTTTCAGTTCTTCCGGCGTGACGCAGAGGAGCTGGAGAAGTGGATCCAGGAGAAGCTGCAGATCGCCTCGGACGAGAACTACAAGGACCCGTCCAACCTGCAGGTCTGTGCGTTTGTTGCGGACGTCTCCGGAGCAGACGTGTGTGTTCTCACGTCCCACACTGCCTGCTCTCCTCCCCACAGGGAAAACTGCAGAAGCATCAGGCCTTCGAAGCTGAAGTTCAGGCCAACGCCGGCGCCATCATCAAACTGGACGAGACGGGAAACCTCATGATCACAGAGGGACACTTCTTCTCTGAGACCATCCGAGTAAGACACCAGAGGTTAAACATGAGTTAGCGTTTTATCAGTGTGTGATTCTCTGTGGAGACACACAGACCTGTTTGTTTCCTGGACGTTCTGCTAACCCCTCCATGTGGTCCAGTCCTACACGCCGTACCGGACACAGCAGATTCCCATAGTCTCAAGTGTCAATATGGGTGACTTCATAACAGTAGGTCAAGACGTGGAGTGGACGGCACGTGACCTCTGACCTCTGAGTGCTGTGACCTTTCCTCCCAGTCTGCTTCAGGGTTTTTTTTCCAAGCATGTCGACTCACTGTGTGCGTTCACGTGACGATGTGTGTGTTTCTCCAAACTAACTGTCCCTCTGATGAACCAGACCCGTCTGGAGGAGCTCCACCGCCTGTGGAACCTACTGCTGCAGAGGACTAAGGAGAAGGGAATGCGTCTCCTGCAGGCCCAGAAGCTGGTCCAGTACCTGCGGGAGTGTGAAGATGCTCTGGACTGGATCAGCGACAAGGTCAGACGCCGAACACGAAGCATGTTTCATTTGTTTCCAGAAGATGTCTCTGTCTCCCAAGTTTGGCCAAATTCAAATAATGTGGTGCCATTGCTCCGCAGGAGGCCATGGCCACCTCTGAGGAGCTGGGTCAGGACCTGGAGCACGTGGAGCTCCTGCAGAAGAAGTTTGAGGAGTTCCAAACAGACCTCGCAGCTCACGAAGAGCGTGTGAACGACGTGAACCAGCTGGCAGCCAAACTCATCCAGGAGGCCCATCCCGAGAACGAGCTCATCATCCGCAAGCAGGACGAGGTGAACGCCGCCTGGCAGCGCCTGAAGGGGCTGGCCCAGCAGAGACAGGGCAAGTTGTTCGGAGCCGCTGAGGTGCAGCGCTTCAACAGGTATGAGGCCGGACGGGTGTTGTGACATACATGCAGCCTCTTGTGATTAACGAACCATAACGAACCAACAGGTTCCATACTCCTGTAGGAAAGACCAACTGCGAAGTGTGTTTTAAAAAAGAAAGAAATGTTTTATGCAGTTTTGAGAACATTAGTTCTGCAAAACTAGAAATATACAAAATAATTTGGACCTCGGTTCTAGAAGTTCCAGAGGGTTCTACCTGTTCTACCGTCGTTAACGTTCTGACCAATCAACTGCGAGCTGGCGACGGCTACCAATGTTGGGCGTCTGTGGCTGTATTCAGCTGCAAACTTGGAAACTGTTGGACGGAGTACGAGGAGGACGCTGATAAATCCTTTAGAAAAAACACTAAGAGAAACACCAGAGCTCTTGTTGTAGAAATTCCCAATAAGAAGAGTTGAGTTCAGTTTGCTGTGTTGCTTTATGGCATGTGGCACTTCACCTGTTGCCATGAAACAACAGTAGTTTACAAAATGAGCGGTCGCAGCTCGGTGCCTCGGTGAACTGGTCTGCTGCTAGAATGATCCGTTGCAGACAGATGAACGTAGCTGCACATTTCAGGTTGTCGCTCCTGGAATATTTGGTCAGAACTTGACTTTAATTTGGCGGGTCGCAAGTAGATTGTATTATCGAAAGAATTCAAATGTCTATCACAGGCCAGTTTACTATAGTTTATATCACATATCGTTTCTATCACGTTACTACTGTTGTCTGACACCGGCTTCTTTTCAAACATCAGGGATGTGGACGAGACCATCAGCTGGATCAAAGAGAAGGAGCAGCTGATGGCGTCCGATGACTTCGGCCGCGACCTGGCCAGTGTCCAGGCTCTGCTGCGCAAACACGAGGGGCTGGAGAGAGACCTGGCTGCTCTGGAGGACAAGGTCCGAGCACACGCAAGGGGACGTTTCCCCCTGACAACAGGACAAACTTCTAACTTGCTCGGTTGCCGCATCTCCGTCAGGTGAACACACTGGGTGGCGACGCCGAGCGCCTGCAGCAGACACACCCTCAGAACGCCTCCCAGATCCATCTGAAGAAGGACGAGCTGGTCACCAACTGGGAGCAGATCCGCACGCTGGCTGCCGAGCGCCACGCCCGCCTCAACGACTCCTACAGGTGAGTTTGGAAGCAACTTTGAAGTTGAAGGAACGAGGAACCGAGTGACACTCCTCAGCTTTCAGGAACTGTAATAACGGTATTGCAAAGTATGCTAGCACCAGTGAAGTACACCATGGATGGAAAGGGTTAACTGATGCTTTCACAGAGTGTGAAACATGAAGTGTGAATGATGGATGAGTCATTCCCTCACTGACCCTCTGGTTCTCCAGGCTGCAGCGTTTCACCGCAGACTTCAGAGATCTGACCAGCTGGGTGACGGAGATGAAGGCTCTGATCAACGCCGATGAGCTGGCCAACGACGTGGCCGGAGCCGAGGCGCTGCTCGACCGCCACCAAGAGCATAAGGTACCGTCCTCCAGTCCCCTGAGAAAGTCTCAGCTGAAGTACAGGTCCCACGTGGGAAGAGTCAGTGATGG
>CAAKHB010002326.1:30216-42969 GCA_901007665.1 Aeoliscus strigatus
GAGATCAGGGGGAGATCGATGCCCATGAGGACAGTTTCAGAGCCACTGATGAAGCTGGACAGACGCTGGTTAACACGGGACACTACGCCTCAGAAGAAGTCAAGGAGAAGGTAGGAGATCCAGATGTTTGTCCAGTGTGTGTCCCGCTGTGCCTCCACCGTTGTCCCTCCTGTGTGCAGCTGGCCATCCTGGCTGAGGAGAAGGAGTCTCTGCTGGAGCTGTGGGAGGTCCGCAGGCAGCAGTACGAGCAGTGCATGGACCTGCAGCTCTTCTACAGGGACACTGAGCAGGTTGACAACTGGATGAGCAAGCAGGAGGTGAGAACTTCTGTCTCCAGAACGTGTCAGCAGGGTCTCTGGTGGTGAAACATCTGCAGCTGCTTCTCGTCTCTCTCTCTCTCTCAATGTTCCCCAGGCTTTCCTGCTGAATGAAGACCTTGGTGACTCCCTGGACAGCGTGGAGGCTCTGCTGAAGAAACACGAAGACTTTGAGAAGTCACTCAGCGCCCAGGAGGAGAAGATCACCGTACGTTTCTCCACAAACATTTGGATCGTCTCCACAAGATCGAGATTCTTTTAACTTCTGCCGTCTGTGTGTCGTTGGTCCTCAGGCCCTGGATGAGTTTGCTACCAAACTGATTCAGAACAACCACTACGCCAAGGAGGACGTGGCGTCCCGCAGAGACGCTGTGAGTGTCTTCTCCTTCCTCTTCTTCTTCTTCATGGATTGTCAGAACCACTGCCGCTAGATTTTCCTCACCAAATACCTTCCTCATGTCTGCAGCTGCTGAGTCGCCGCAATGCCTTGCATCAGCACGCTCAGTCCCGCCGCGCCGCCCTGAAGGACTCCTCCCACCTGCAGCAGTTCTTCAGGGACTCTGACGAGCTCAAGAGCTGGATCAACGAGAAGATGAAGACGGCCACCGACGAGGCCTACAAGGTCGCTCACAGATCCCGTGCCTGCCGCCGCGTTCCTGCCTCTGTCCTCCAACCTCTGTTCTCGCTCCCACAGGACCCGTCCAACCTGCAGGGCAAAGTCCAGAAGCACCAGGCCTTTGAGGCGGAGCTGTCGGCCAACCAGAACCGCATCGACGCCCTGCAGAAGAAGCTGCTGGACGGGAAACACTACGCCTCTGCTGAGATGGCCAGTCACATGGAGGAGGTCAGCTCCCAGTGGAAGAAGCTCCTGGAGGCCACTGAGCTGAAAGGTCAGTCTGAGGGGGGCGTGGATTCGGATGTTGACCTTTGACCTTTCCAGATGCTGTATGCTACGGAGGTCCTATGCATTTCTACTTCCCCGTCTGTCTATCTCGTAGCTCCGCGGTGAATCTTGCTGCCGTGTTTTGTTTTTTACCGTTTTTTGTGTTTTTTTTCCTTCCAGCCATAGCAACTGAAAATGAGTGGACCTTGTTACCGCAGTAACTATAACAAGCTCACCATCATTTTCCACTCACTTTCCAGTCAAGAATCATCTTTTGGACGGTTGTTTATTTGTCGGCTGATTCAGACATGCCGCTCCTAGACTAATTATTCTGTGCGTTTCTTTGTTTACGTCAAGCGATGATGTCTGAGAGTGAGCGTCTCTAAGTATTATATGTTTATTATACATATTTAATGGTCTTATTATTTATCCAAATGGTCAAAGACGTCTTTGATGAATACATGTTCCTTCAGCAGAATTTTTTCAAATCATCTTTTGGTCGGTTCTATTTTCTGTGCTAACACAGAAGTCTCACTCCGAGAGCTGAGAATGTCGGGGCCCTGTGCCATGAAGCAGGATTTTTTTTTTTTAGCGAGATAAGTTCAGGGTTAACCCTGGGTTTTCTGTACCATGAAACCAGATTTTTTTCTTATCAAGTGCTGTCGGTTTTGTGGACGGACCCTACGCTGTAGGTTCGATGTCGCTGCGTTACCTATGTCGTGGGGTCGCCGTCAGTTTGAGGCAGAAGCATGAAGGGTGTTCAGGAACGTGTCGTTGTGTTTTTGGCATCAGGCATCAAGCTCCGTGAGGCCAATCAGCAGCAGCAGTTCAACAGGAACGTAGAGGACATCGAGCTGTGGCTGTACGAGGTCGAGGGCCACCTGGCCTCCGATGACTATGGGAAAGACTTGACCAGTGTCCAGAACCTGCAGAAGAAACACGCTCTGCTGGAGGCCGATGTCGCTGCTCACCAGGTACCCACACGTCAACGGTGCTGCTGCGTTTGTGTATGATGGGAAAATATGTCAATGTCTATGTGATGATCTCAGGACCGGATCGATGGCATCACCATCCAGGCCCGTCAGTTCCAAGAGGCTGGACACTTTGATGCTGACAACATCCGTAAAAAGAAGGAAGCGCTGGTGAGCCGTTATGAGGCTCTGCGCGAGCCCATGGCCGCGCGCAAGCAGAAGCTGTCAGACTCGCTCCGACTCCAGCAGCTGTTCAGAGACGTGGAGGACGAGGAGACGTGGATCCGGGAGAAGGAGCCCATCGCTGCCTCCACCAACCGAGGTGGAAACCAGGACCTTCATGGTGTGACGTTCAGTTTGTGGCAGGTTCTCATGAAATGTTTTCTCAGGCAAAGACCTGATCGGCGTCCAGAACCTGTTGAAGAAGCACCAGGCGCTGCAGGCGGAGATCACTGGACATGAGCCGCGCATCAAAGCCGTCACCCAGAAAGGAGAGGCCATGGTGGAGGAAGGTGCTTTGTGAGCCCACAAACACATTCGATCTCACACCATGCTGATGACCTGACAAAGATGTTCTCATTGGTGCCAGGTCACTTTGCCGCCGAGGACGTGAAGGTGAAGCTGGTGGAGCTGCACGGACGCTGGGACACGCTGAAGGCGAAGGCGTCCCAGAGGAGACAGGACCTTGAGGACTCGCTGCAGGCTCAGCAGTACTTTGCCGACGCCAATGAGGCCGAGTCCTGGATGAGGGAGAAGGAGCCGATCGTGGGGAGCACGGACTACGGAAAGGACGAGGACTCTGCTGAGGTACGCAGACCGTGAACGAAGGACCTCAGCTGGGGTGTTGTTGACGCAGCTGCTGTGACAGTTGAAGTTTGTCATCTGCAGGCTCTGCTGAAGAAACACGAGGCCCTGATGTCCGACCTGAGCGCGTACGGCAGCAGCATCAAGTCCCTGAAGGAACAAGCGCAGTCCTGCAGGGTAAAGCAGTCCACCGCTACGTGTTAGCCACGTATTACCTACGCGTTAGCTCTGAGTCTGTCTGCTATTTACCAACGCATGACTTACACGTCTCTTACTTTACCAGCAACAAGTGGCACCAACAGATGACGAGACGGGCAAGGAGCTGGTCCTGGCTCTGTATGACTACCAGGAGAAGAGTCCTCGTGAAGTGACCATGAAGAAGGGCGACATCCTCACACTGCTCAACAGCACAAATAAGGTAAAGGTATTATCAGAGAAAAACACACTTGTAACCCAGTGAAGACCAGTCTCTAAGCTGTGGTGTGTCTGGGCTGCAGGACTGGTGGAAGGTGGAGGTGAATGACCGCCAGGGGTTCGTTCCTGCCGCGTATGTGAAGAAGCTGGATCCCACCCAGTCGTCCTCTCGTGAAAACCTGCTGGACGAGCACGGCAGCATCGCACTGCGCCAGGACCAGATTGAAAACCAGTGAGGAACACACGCCGACAAACACCTTCACATCTTCTCCTGATTCCTGTCTCCTCCTCCTCCGCTATCTCCTCTGTCTCCTCCGCTGTCTCCTTTATTTAATGACCTCTTGTTTCCCTGCGGCGGTGCAGACTTGTCACCAAAGAGGCGTGCAGCGTGTCTGTGCGCATGAAGCAGGTGGAAGAGCTGTGAGTAGGATCTACTGTCATCTACTGTCCCCCTGTGCTTGTGACACCACCAGACATCAGCAGCAGCCTCCTCCTCCTCCTCCTCCTCCTTCCACAGACGTCTTCCTCACCTTATTTTCAGTTCAGGGAACAATGTGTTCATCTCCATCTGACACATTCTTCACATCCCTGGACATGGACGGATGTAGAACTGCTGTGAACTCTTGTGAACTCTTTGTCCACTGCATCAATCCTAGATCCTGACCCCATGAAGAATCCACAAATTAACCCTTTATAGGGCAAGAAATTTGATAACTTCCAAATTGCATTGATAATAGTTTTATTTTATTTTTTACCCTAAACTGCGAAGGAACCATAACTGGTTTATTCATTCATTTTGATTTATAACAAAAGAAAAGTGTCGTATAAAGGGTTAATCATTTTTCAAATTTTTTTTTTTCAAAAAATGTCAGGAAGATTCAGGGATTTGGATTCTTTGGTCGTAACATCTCCTGTTAAGGTGCTTCGTGGAAACATGTTTCATTGCATCACCTGCACTTTCATACATGATCATTGATGAAAATCCTCTCATGTAAGAACTTGAAGCCGGCGTCCCTCTCGCGGGCTGTCGGTCCTCGTGTCTGGTTCTGTGACGTGACGGCGGCTGTTTGTCGTACCCCGCTCACCAGGTACGGCACGCTGATCGAGCTGGGGGAGAAGCGTAAGGACATGCTGGAGAAGAGCTGCAAGAAGTTCATGTTGTTCAGAGAAGCCAACGAGCTGCAGCAGTGGATCAACGAGAAGGAGGGCGCACTCACCAACGAGGAGGTGGGCTCTGACCTGGAGCAGGTCGAGGTCCTTCAGAAGAAGTTTGACGATTTCCAGAAGGTAAAGGGCACCTGAAGTGTTGATTGTTCTGCTGAGGCAGCACGTCCAATCGCGTTCCAGCTGCTGGAGAACGTGGAGATGAGTTTTGTTTTTTGTCCGGGCTCCAGGACCTGAAGGCCAATGAGTCTCGTCTGCGTGACATCAACAAAGTGGCGTCTGAGCTGGAGTCTGAGGGTCTGATGGCGGAGGAGGTGCCGATGGTCCAGGCTCAGGTCAGCGGATCGTCGGAGAAAATCTTTTCTTCTCTACACTTTCATTCTAATGTTGTTGTTTCCATTTGTAGCAACAAGAGCTGCTTGGAGCTGCACCTGGCAAGGTTTGAATGTTCCTCACACGCACGTGGCATCAGAGAGGAAACACGTGGTGTGCTCATCATGTCCATGTTTTATGTGTTGAACAGGATGAAGCTGATTCGAAAACCGCATCGCCGTGGAAGGTAACCTCCACCGGGTGGCGCTAACTCCTGAGGCTATGTGTGAAACCATCACTTGCAACAACAGTCGGATGAATGCATTAAAGCTTCTGTATGCGGCATCCAGGGGGCGCTGTAGAGCAGCGGAACAAACCATTCTGGCATACAGAACCTTTACAGCAGCTCAGCTGTGGGCTCAGTCTCTGATTGGTGGACGCTTTCTGTAACACTAACTGGTGTGGTGTTTTCTGCCCCCTCCTCCCCCCCATAGAATGTACGCTTGGCTGTTCAAACCACGGCTAACTTTAACACTATCAAGGTAAGATTGCCCCCCCACCACCACCACCACGGTCCTTCTGTCGTTCACCCAGCTGTCGTCATGGTTTTCTGTGTCCTGTCACTTCCTGTCCTCTTACCTGACTCCAGTTCAGTGTCTGTTGCTTGTATCCTTCCTCTTTGTGTGAGTGAGTGTGTGTTTCACTGCTGCTGTTTCTGTGCAGGAGCTGAACAACCGCTGGCGATCACTGCAGCAGCTGGCAGAGGAGAGGAGCAACATGCTGGGCAGCGCCCACGAGGTGCAGCGCTTCCACAGGTACTGAACAGAACGCCTGCAGAGTGACGTCTGACCTCTGGGGGGAGTCACGGCTCTCAGTTGACACGTTCACACACAGTTTGACATGTACAAGGTCGGTAATGGGCAGTTGGGTTATTTCCAGCAGGTAGATAAACATTTGTTCAGTGTCCAATGAAACAGTGTTCACTGACAACAAATCCAATAGCTGAAGCTGTTTGAACAGTGTAAATGGACACGTGACACTGACAGGTTAACGCCTCCCAAGTCCGAGTGCTTGTCAAACACTGAAGAATCACGTCTTGGTGTCGTGTCACTCTTCAGAGATGCCGACGAGACGAAGGAGTGGATTGAGGAGAAGAACCAGGCTCTGAACACGGACAACTACGGCCACGACCTGGCCAGCGTGCAGGCGCTGCAGCGCAAGCACGAAGGTTTCGAGCGGGACCTGGCAGCGCTGGGTGACAAGGTCCGACCGCAACGAGCCGCTCAGTTCCCCCGGCAGAGGGGCTGGTCTGTTGTTTCTCATGCTGCCTCCTGTCGCTCAGGTGAACTCTCTGGGAGACACGGCAGAGCGACTGATCCAGTCCCACCCGGAGGCCGTGGACGATATCCAGGAGAAGTGCACTGAGCTCAACACAGCCTGGAGCAGCCTGGTGGGACGCGCCGACCAGCGCAAAGACAAGCTGGGGAACTCCCACGACCTGCAGCGCTTCCTGTCTGACTTCAGGTGAGAGCAGTTGATGGTGAGGAACACTTCAGAGGTGTGTGTGTGTGTGTGTGTGTGTGGTGTTCACCAGCTCTGACGTCCGCTGGCAGAGACCTGATATCCTGGATCAACGGCATTCGAGGGCTGGTGTCCTCAGAGGAGCTGGCCAGAGACGTGACGGGAGCCGAGGCCCTTCTGGAGCGACACCAGGTTCTTCCAGCTCCTTGTCGTGTTTTCTCTGTGGAATGTTCACCGTCTCTCACCCGCGTCCGTTCGTCCCTCCAGGAGCACCGCACTGAGATCGACGCCCGTGCCGGCACCTTCCAGGCGTTTGAGCAGTTTGGTCAGCAGCTGCTCGCCCGTGGCCACTACGCCAGTCCTGAGATCCAGCAGAAGCTGGAGACTCTGGACCACGAACGTGCCAACCTAGAGAAGGCGTGGGTGCAGCGGCGCATGATTCTGGACCAGTGCCTGGAGCTGCAGGTAGGTGCTTGTGGAGCTGCCGACCCTCTTCCTCCTCCTCCTCCTCCTCCTCTCACACGCTGTCTTTTTCTTGTCACCAGCTCTTCAACAGGGACTGTGAGCAGGCCGAGAACTGGATGGCAGCTCGCGAAGCGTTCCTTGCCAGCGACGACAAGGGCGACTCCCTGGACAGTGTGGAGGCGCTCAT
Source organism: Aeoliscus strigatus (assembly GCA_901007665.1). Classification (NCBI taxonomy): domain Eukaryota; kingdom Metazoa; phylum Chordata; class Actinopteri; order Syngnathiformes; family Centriscidae; genus Aeoliscus; species Aeoliscus strigatus. Next base: position 37,255 of record CAAKHB010002326.1, read on the forward strand.
CAAGAAACACGAAGACTTCGACAAGGCCATTAACGTGCAGGTCGTGCATCACTGTAAAAACCTAAATTTTGTAACTCGTTCTTAGAAAGTTTTCACTGGTTTAAAAGCATATTTTCACTTCATTTTCACTTTTCACAACAAGCAGAACTATTTCATTTCATTGAAACAATTGAAAAACGTCTAAAAAACAAGTTACTTTTTCCAGGTGAAGTGTCTCATTTTAAGTGTAATTGGATAGGACTAGAAATAGTAAATATTCTTAGTAAGATTTGGAGTTTTTACAGTGTTAAAGATCCTTCTGGTCTTCCTGTCACTGAACATTTCACTGCCTCACAGGAGGAGAAGATTGCCGCTCTGCAGTCCTTCGCCGACCAGCTGATCGGAGCCGACCACTATGCCAAACCCGAGATCTTCAAGCGCCGCAACGAAGTCCTGGACAGGTAGGTGACAGGTCAGTGTGCCCTACGTGTTCGTGGGGGGGCGGCGCTGAACGTTCCTGGTGTGAACGTGTGACAGGTGGCGGCAGCTGAAGGCTCAGATGATTGAGAAGCGCTCCAAGCTTGGTGAGTCGCAGACGCTGCAGCAGTTCAGCCGCGACGTGGACGAGATCGAAGCCTGGATCAGTGAGAAGCTGCAGACTGCAACTGACGAGTCGTACAAGGACCCGACCAACATCCAGGTGAGTGTTTGAGTGAGAGAGATGCTTCTTCCAACACTCACACGACACCGACGTCGCCTGCAGGTGATGTGTCTGATTTTCAGTGTAAAGATATTTTATGACTGGAAATGATACGTTTTGACATTTGTCAGTGAGTGTTTGCGTGTTCAGAACAATGATCTTCAATGTTGGAGCTGCTGCTCTCGCTGAGACCGCTGACGTCTCCTGTGACATGTGATGAAAGTACTCGTTGTCAAACATTTAACTCTTCTCTTACTGTCTCATGTTTTTTTTAGCTGTCGAAGCTGCTGGTAAGTGGACGTAGTGTGTCAGCTGACTAACCTCCGAGCTGGTTCCTCCTCCTTGTGTCACGTCTTTGCTCTGTGTGTAGACACAGCGTAGAAAACATCTCGTCCTCATCCTCAGTTTGTCTCTCATCAGCACCGCAGAGTGCTGCCTTCTGTCACCTGGGTCTTGTTTTGTTACGATTAATTTGGTTAATTTGAGAAGAGGTTGGTTTATATCGACAGCTGCTTCCATTTGGAATTATTTGAAGGGTCGTTTTAAAGTTTCAAAATAAAACTGTCGTGAGAATAATTCAGACGTCACATTGTGCAGACACAGTGATTTGTGTCAGTAATGTGGAATAAAACCTTTAAAGTGACTCTTCCCCCGGTGAGACGGTCGTGTTGCACACGTCCTGTTCTTCCGCTGCTATGTTTTCCACTTGTTTGTCACGTGTTTGTGTCTGTTCCACACATTAGCCTCCATTTTGTCTTGTGGATTTTATGTTCACGCATCAATTCACATCAGCAGTGTGAGTTTGTGCGTGTGGGAAGTTAAAGCCTCTTCTTCTTTTTAACCCTTTAACACAGACGGTTTCCCGGCACTACATTGGTGCGAGCATATACATTGGAGTACCGTAATCACGTGACTATTTGTGCTGTCAGAAAACGGTTCCTGAAAGCTGAGAAGCGTCACTCATTTCCCCCATGTGGTGTGAAGAAGGAGCTCGGAGAAGAAGAGAACGTCCAGCGGTTCCTCTGGCTCTGGCTCTGTTAGCTGAAGCAGGCGTGTCATTACCTTAATAACAGCAACTTGGCTGTGGCCAAGTGCAGCTTCTCAGCTTTTAGGCACTGGTGCACGTTTTCGGATGTCACATACACATTACGGTACTCCAAGGTATGCTAAGGGGAATGTAGCACCAGCGATACCGTCGGCGTTAAAGGGTTCAGCTTTCAGTTGGAATGTAATCTGTGGTTCTCATGCTATGTGTGTGTGTGTGTGTCGTCAGAGTAAACATCAGAAGCATCAGGCGTTTGAGGCCGAGCTGCACGCCAACGCTGACCGCATCAGAGGCGTCATCGACACCGGCAACAACCTCATCCAGAGGGGCGCTTGCGCCGGCAGCGAGGACGCCGTGAAGGTCCGTGGGTTCTGTTTGCCGATCGGCGTACACGCTCATAGCTGTGCAGAGCGTCACACGTGACTCGTCCTCGTCCTCAGGTGCGTCTCAACGCGCTGGACGAGCAGTGGCAGTTCCTGGTCAACAAGTCAGCAGAGAAGAGCCAGAAGCTGAAGGAGGCCAACAAGCAGCAGAACTTCAACACGGGCATCAAGGACTTTGACTTCTGGCTGTCGGAGGTGAGATGCACGCACACACACACAGACACACACACAGACGCACGCACAGACCTAACATGTGCCGTCTTCTCAGGTGGAAGCTCTTCTGGCCTCGGAGGATTACGGCAAAGATCTGGCCTCCGTCAACAACCTCCTGAAGAAGCACCAGCTGCTGGAGGCGGATATTTCTGCCCACGAGGTAACACGGCTGCGCCGCTCAGTCACGTCCTGTCTTCAAATGTAAACCAGTCTGCTCACGCTCCTCTGACGTGGCCCCGCTGCAGGACCGTCTGAAGGACCTGAACGGACAGGCCGACAGCCTGATGGCCAGCAACGCCTTCGACACCTCGCAGGTCAAAGACAAACGTGACGCCGTCAACGGACGCTTCGCTAAGATCAAGACCATGGCGGCCGCCCGCCGCGCCAAACTGAACGAGTCCCACCGGCTCCACCAGTTCTTCAGGGATCTGGATGACGAGGAGTCCTGGATCAAGTACGTCGGTCGCTCACAAGGAACCACAGATGTTTTCTCTCTCTCTCTCTTTTGTTTTCCACAACGTTTGTGCCTTGACCTCACGCAGGGAGAAGAAGCTGCTTGTAAGTTCAGAGGATTACGGACGTGATTTGACTGGTGTACAGAATCTGAGGAAGAAGCACAAGAGGCTGGAGGCGGAGCTTGGTGCCCACGAGCCGGCCATCCAGGTACAGGCGTTTCTTTGCTGCTCCCATAGTGATGAACTGATGACGTTTTATTGGTCCATTTGGTTCTGATTCACGTACCTGAACCAGAGAAGAGCACTGACGGTGTTTGGTGTTTGTGTGTGGCAGTCGGTGCTGGACACTGGGAAGAAGTTGTCAGACGACAACACCATCGGACAGGAGGAGATCCAGCAGAGGCTCGGCCAGTTCGTTGACCACTGGAAGGAGCTCAAAGACTTGTCTGGGGCCAGGTGAGCTAGTGGAGCGAGGTGAGCTAGCAGAGCGAGGCCAACAGCTGAGCTGGTGGCGTGTTTGTGTCCAGGGGTCAGCGGCTGGAGGAGTCGCTGGAGTACCAGCAGTTTGTGGCAAACGTGGAGGAGGAGGAGGCGTGGATCAATGAGAAGTTGAACCTGGTGGGAAGCGAGGACTACGGAGACACGCTGGCCGCCGTGCAGGTGCGTCGCCGTGACGCCGCCGGGGGACAAGATGGTTTTCACACTGAGACGTTTCCTCTTTCCTTCAACAGGGTTTGCTGAAGAAACACGAAGCGTTCGAGACGGACTTCACTGTGCACAGGGACAGAGTGAACGACGTGTGCTCCAACGGCGAGGAGCTCATCAAGAAGGTGCCTTCAGCAGCACTCATCCATTCATCCACCATCCATCCATCCATCCCAGCTCACTGACGTTTGTGTGTCACAGAACAACCACCATGTGGACAACATCAGTGCCAAGATCTCGGCCCTGCGGGGGAAGGTGTCAGAGCTGGAGCGGGCGGCTGCTCAGAGGAAGGCCAAGTTGGACGAGAACTCGGCCTTCCTGCAGTTCAACTGGAAGGCCGACGTGGTGGAGTCCTGGATAGGTACGAGTCCTACGGCTCCACGTTACAGAACATTTGTTTTCATTCTGAGGAAACTCGTCCTGACACTGACACGTGGGTTCCAGGTGAGAAGGAGAACAGCCTGAAGACCGACGACTATGGCAGAGACCTGTCCTCTGTGCAGACCCTGCTCACCAAGCAGGTACTTTGTTCTCTTAACACGAGAGAGTACGTTATTGGTCTGAACAAGAATATTTGTCTGTTTCCTAATCAAAATGGCTAATTTCTAGTTTAAGTGAAACCTCTTTACAGTTAAAATAAGACACCAACAACGTGACTCTTTTTAAGACATTTTCATTTAAAAAAAGAAGAAGAATCTGTCAGTGGAAAAAACGTGATTGAATCGAATAAGTGAAAAATGTCTGAAAATGAAGTTACTTTTTCAGGTGATGTGTCTGATTTTAAGTGATTTTATGACGAGAAATGAGACATTTTTTTAGTTCAAATAAGACAAATATTCTCAGTAAGATTCAGAGTTTTCGGTGTGTGTTCTCCAGAAGCTTCTTCTGCAGGCATCTCCTCTGTACATATCCCTCTCCACTGACCCCTCCCCTCTGACCCTGCCCCCTGCACCATGTGTCCCTGCAGGAGACATTCGACGCCGGTCTCCAGGCTTTCCAGCAGGAGGGCATCACCAACATCACGGCCCTCAAGGACCAGCTGCTCTCCACCAAGCACGTCCAGTCCAAAGCCATCGAGGCTCGTCACGCCGCTCTGATGAAGCGCTGGAACCACCTGCTCTCCAACTCAGGTGCTCGCAAGAAGAAACTTCTGGAGGCTCAGGAGCATTTCAGAAAGGTAACCAGGTCCAGACCGTCTGTCGCCGGCAAACTTTGGACCTTTTGTCACCATCCTGTCCTCTGCAGGTGGAGGACCTCTTCCTGACATTCGCCAAGAAGGCCTCAGCCTTCAACAGCTGGTTTGAGAACGCGGAGGAGGACCTGACGGACCCGGTGAGGTGCAACTCGCTGGAGGAGATCCGAGCGCTGCGCGAGGCCCACGAGGCGTTCCGCTCATCACTGAGCTCCGCTCAAGCCGACTTCAACCAATTGGCCGAGCTGGACCAGCAGATCAAGAGCTACCAGGTGGTATCCAACCCCTACACCTGGTTCACCATGGAGGCTCTGGAGGAGACCTGGGGGAACCTGCAGAAGATCATCAAGGTCTGTGCAGCAAACAGTCATTCTGGTTTGTTGTCTGGAGTTTCCTTGACGACTATGTGGTTGTTGGGCTCAGGAGCGAGAGCTGGAGCTGCAGAAGGAGCAGAGGAGGCAGGAGGAGAACGACAAGCTACGGCAGGAGTTCGCTCAGCACGCCAACGCCTTCCACCAGTGGCTGCAGGAGACCAGGTACACGTTTGACCTCAGGAGCAGAGGCTAGATCGGAAGGAGAACATCTGGAGCATCTAGTGTGTTCCATTCCAACCTGCAGCCTCCCGGGCGGGTGGTGACAGATGACAACCATCAGAATAGCTCTGAAGCAATAAACACCTTCGACCTCTCACGCTGTGGACGTGTTGTTAACGTGTCATTTCTCTCTCTCCCCCCCGCCTACACCTGGACATGCACTGCTGACAGGACGTATCTCCTGGATGGGTGAGTATCCCCTTGTTCTCTCTCTGTGCAGATGACGACACATGACAGCAGGAAGTGGACATTCTTCTGGAACTGTGTGTGTGTGTTTGTGTGTGGGGGGGGGCAGTTGGAGCTCTGGAGACAGTGAAGACCACACACAGTCTCCATGTCAGTGTTGATCACTACGTTGAGATGTTATTTCAGATTTTGCCTTCAATGTGTCACCCGTGTGTGTGTGTGTGTGTGTGTGTGTGTGTGTGTGTGTGTGTGAGAGCTGTCTCT
>CAAKHB010002326.1:52522-66126 GCA_901007665.1 Aeoliscus strigatus
AAAAAGACACTTGTTCCTCACAAACCTGTAAAGTGACAGGCGGAAACTGTCCACTAGGGGGTCGATGTTCTGTGTATGTTGGATAAATGTTCCTTCTTCTGTTCTCCACCTTCTTTTGGGGACGAGCTGTGGTGTTCATTAAATTATTACCTTTCATGTTTGTGAGTGTCGGCTCGTTCGTCCTCTGAAGCCTTTGTCCCCCATCTGAAGCAGATCTCTCCTCCCCTCCAGAGTCTCCTGTTAGTGTAGACCACATTGCTCCAGAGCAGCAGGAGGGGACGGAGCCTAGAGGACAGCAGATGCGTTCAAGTGCAGTGGCGCCTGTTTGTTTGCAAATTTCTCCTCTGTGAGACTGATAAAGGTTTATCTTATCTTATCTTGAGCCTGTGTAGGGGGCCGCTTTGTCCAGAAGGTTCAGGAGGTTGAAAAGGTCTTATTAATGGAGAGAATTGAACAAACTTGATTTCACTGATGAACATCAGAGATATTATCAGTCACCTGATTTTACCCTGGGACACCTGAGAACATGTGTTCACTTCCTGACGCGTTCAAATGTACTAAAATCACACATAACACAATCAAATAACAGGACATTGTATGTGTAGTAACAACAGAGTGAAAGAACGGCAGTTAGATGGAACGCAACAGCTTTGTTACATCTAGAGCCATTTTCAGTTGTCTGTCGGTGTAATGTCTCTAAATAAAGTTGTAGTTTACATTCTTGTATTCTTGGAGTCTTCTTGGCCAGTTTCCACATAGAAATAAAATATTTACGACTTAAAGAAATTCACAATATTTGTTTCTTTTTCAATATTACTTTTCTCAACATAATTTTTGTTTTGTTGTGTGTTTGCTGATCTTTTCAGACACAAGCCGTGTGTGTTGTCGCAGCAAACAGCTGATCTCAGACACGTTTTATTCTCCCGTCGTACGATTCAAATGAAACACGGTTCTAGCACCAAACAGCCCGAACGCGTCACAGGCCACCTCGACAGGTGCGCAGAATGCTGTGGTGTGATTGGTTCCCTTAATGCACCTGGGCTGCGTCATGTGCTGACGTCAGCGCTGACGTCAGCCAGCCCGGCGCAGGTCGGTCCGGTTGTCGTCGGTTTGTGTCTGAGAGATGGTTGAGGACGTCCGCGGACGTCGAACGTCTCCTCTGCCGCCAGTTTCCGGCGGGTTCCTGCATCAGTAGCGTCACCTGTGTGGACGTCGTCATGTCGGTCTCAGCGGCTCAGGTAACTGGAACGGGTCTGTGGGAACCGCGGTCGGAGAGTGGAGTCTAGTGACGCCGGAGCCACAACGCGCGATGACGTAAAGAAGTTGGGCAAGTTAACTTGTTGCTAGTTAGCATGTCGCCCCATCCGACAGGTGCACACCGGACATTCCCGTTTTTCTCGTTTGTCCGCGGAACAGGAGCCGGAAGTGACGGCTGACATTCAAAGTTTCTTTCACACAATAAGTTGACACGACGAGTGAGTGTTGGTTTGTCACTAGACGACAAGAAAATGGACCTGTTGGTAAATGTAACGTCAATTCTTGAAACAGTATTTATTCATGGCAATTTATGAAAACACAGCACAACTTTGAATGTTATGGAGTGTAATTCAATTATCTAGAAAATCACTAAAATTAATAAAACTATGTGCAACTGAGCTCAATGTCGTATTGGAAAAGTACACCTAGCTGTTCACTTGTTTATCTAATCAATTATTCAAGCTGTTTGCTGTATTAAGTTGTATTACTTTAATATTGTTTACCATAATCTATTTATTTATTTGTCTTTTTTTTTTTTTTTTAGAAACAATTTACACAGTAGCTGTACATTTGCCTTAAACTTTGTAAATGCAAGAAGTTATATTTTTTTAAAAATCACAGAACAAGTGAGATAATAATTATTGTTCAAACTGACCAGAAACATTTGGGTAGAGATACTGAGGGGTAGAGATCTCAGAGATACTGAGAACAAACGTTTTTAGACACAAAAGTTACATCAGTTACAACAGAATCATGCATGATCTGTTTATGTTTTAATGGAAAATCTGAATTAGTTTTAAATGTGGACATTTTCTGTCTCTTTGCTCCTCTGTTGAATATCTGTGACCTCTGACCGTGTTTTGTTCTCATTTTATGACGTTTTACAAAACATACTACGGACGTGTTGCGGGGAAATAGGAAACGATGCTTTTGTTTTACAGATCACTGATCATTTCTTAACACATAGAAAATAAATTCCATTTGGTCCAAGTTTGTGAAGTGGTGTCTCACTGGTTACGTTGTTTCTGTCAGACCGTGTGTCTGGAGGACGGAGACATTCTGGACCCGGAGTTCCAGCAGCGGCTGGAGGACGCTCGCACACTGCTGCGGCAGGAGATCCAGAGGGAGCTGAAGATCAAGGAGGCGGCCGAGCGGCTGAAACGAGCTGTCTCCAACCGCAAGAGCGCGGCAGACGTGGAGGGACAGCTGAAGGCCTCGACCCGCAAGCTGGAGAAGCTGCACCACCAGCTGCAGGAGCTCAATGCACGCTCCATGGCCACAGAGAAGGACAGCGGCGCAGGTGGGCACACGACACACCTCATACACCTCCAACGGCGGTCACGTGACTTTCATTTCATCAGATTCCTGTGGCGAAGAAGGAACGCAGTCGCCAGAGTCGTGTCGGTGGGAGGATGCTGCGTCGCCGATGGCCAGTCGAGTCCGAACGCTGAAGAAGCAGCTGACGATGGAGACCAAAGTCAAACAGGGTGCCGAGAACATCATTCAGACGTACAGCATGAGCTTCGTGAAGGTACGAGCGCCCGAAACAAACGCACCCAAACTCCACAGCACGGCGCCGAGCCGTTTGTTGAACCAACGACGTTCATGTCCCGGATTTCCTCTCGTTTCCGGTCCAGGACAGGAAGATGCTGCTGACCGCGCAGCAGATGCTGCAGGACAGTCGCACGAAGATCGAGTTGCTCCGCATGCAGATCGTCAAAGTCAGTCAGGTCCGAGGAGAACGGGACGGAACCGGTGGTACGTTCTGGTTCGACCTCCTCAACTTTGGGTCATATTACTGGTGTTGGGGTCACGTGACTCCCTCCAGTCCGTCCTGTGTGATGTCAGGTGACTCGGAGTCTGTCTGCAGGTCCTCCGGTGGAAGTTCTCCTGGAGCTACGGGTCGCTGAGCTCATGCATCACATGAACATCGAACAGGCCGTCGCAGACGGCGCCAAGAACGTGGTTCGTCAGCTGAACGGGTGTAAGACTCAGGACCGGCGCGTCCTGGCCGAGGTGGGTTCTGGGCACAAGTGAGTTCCCGCCCGTCGGCCAGTTCCGCTTGTCGGCTGATGTCCTGGGTCCTTCAGGCTCAGGCGCGGGTGGAGGAGTCGTCCCAGAAGGTGGACCTGCTGCGTCTGTCCCTAGAGAGACGTCTGAGCGAACTGCCGGCGGACCATCCCATACGGGCCGCCGTCACAGAGGCGCTCGCCGCAGGGGTGTCGCCCTCCTACGGCACGCCAAAGAAGCACTGCGCTGCCCCGTCCTCTGCCTCCTTCTTCAAACCCGCCCGGCTCACAGGTTCTGGCCTCTGTTGGTTCCGTTCAACTGACACTGGAATCGTCCAGTGGATTGCCGGGGGTTTGATTTCCAGCTTTGGGTTGAAGTCTTCCTCTGACTGACCTGCAGGACGGCTGGAAGTGTGTCTCATGGGCTGCCAGGACCTGCTGGAGAGTGTCCCGGGCCGGACTCCTGCCACCCCCACTGCAGGAGGCACGTCGGAGGGAAAATCTATCAAAGCGAGACCAGGACTGTCGGGACGCGGTGCCAATGGCCGGATGGCAAAGACAGACGAGCTGTCGAGTGAGTGTTTGCATCCTTGTGGGCTAGCGGCGCGTACACACATGCATGAGTCACACGTGTATGTGTGTGTGTGTCTGTTAGCGGAGATAAGCGCCGTTCTAAAGTTGGACAACAGGGTCGTGGGACAAACCCACTGGAGGCCGCTGGCCAAAGAGGCGTGGGGGCAGAGCTTCAGCATCGAACTGGAACGGGTGAGAACACTGTTGGTGTCCTCCGGGTCACAGGCCATGTCCCCACACGGAGACGAGTTCAGGCGAATCCGCAAACCTGTGTTTCGTCAAATCGGGTCCCAGAGTGAACAAATCTGAAGACGTTGCTGTGTTTACAACCGGAAACGATGATGTCATTTTCCCACCTCTAACACGCAACACGGCCCCCAACAACAGCTTTGCGTTCAGAAGCTGCTGAGCATCACGTGTCTCCTTTCCCGCTCTCTTTGTATTCTCTGCCATCACGTGTTTTAGCATGTGCTACAGCGCCGCTTACAGGCCTGGAGGACGTACTACAACGTGTGCGCTTGACACGATTCTGTGTTTAAAAGGAAACGGACACGTTCTTCCTCCGTGTGGATGTGACTCCCTGACCGGACCCAGGTGTGAGTGGATGAGTGGTTTTGTGCATCTGCTCTGTGACTGGCTGCGTGTCGTTTCCTCTGCGTGTGGATTCAGTCCCGGGAGCTGGAAGTTGCGGTGCACTGGAGAGACTGGCGGGCGCTGAGCGGTGTGAAGTTCCTGCGGCTGGAGGACTTCCTGGACAACCAGCGACACGGCATGTGTCTGCAGCTGGAGCCACAGGGGGTCCTGTTCATGGAGGTCGGCGCCCTCACGTCACCGCTGTGTGCATGAGACGTCGGGCAGAAACGCAACTGTCTGCTTTTCTTCTGCTCAGGTGAAGTTCATCAACCCCGTCATCGAGCGGCGCCCGAAGCTCCAGAGGCAGAAGAGAATCTTCCCCAAGGAGAAAGGTAGTGACCGATGGAGCCTGGGGTGTAGGCGCCGTACCGACCGCCTGCTCTGTCACAGGGAAGAACTTCCTTCGCGCCGCTCAGATGAACATGAACTTCTCCACGTGGGGGCGTCTGATGATGAGCATCCTGCCACCCTGCAGCAGCTCCCTGGAGCCCATGAGCCCCCCCGACCCCGCTGCTGCCCCCCGACCGGCACCCGCGACCCCTCAGAGGTGAGCTCGACCAGCAGCATCACGCCCACGGAGGTTTGTAGTCGCCGATGTTAAACCGGCATCGCTTTTTCCAGAGAAACGACGAGTTTGAATGTGGGGGACCAGAGCGTCCGGTCGCCACGGCGCTCCAGGAAGAAACCGGAGGACTCGCTGCGGGTGAGAACGTCAGCTGCTCATCGGTCCCGTCTCTTCGTCGGCCTGCATGTTTGATTCTGTGAATGTTCAGTCGCCAGGTGGCAGCAGGAGCCCGAACCCCAGACGACCTCCATCCGTCCACCGCAGCCCAGAGTGAGTTTGTTCTTCCTACGTCTTTTACAGCGTAGTAGTTCAAAGGTCCTAATTTCTTCTTCTGTGGTGAGTGGCTGTTTGTTCGTCTGCGCAGGAGCAGTGGGCGTCTGCGGCTGGAGGACTTCAGCTGTCTGTCCGTTCTGGGACGAGGTCACTTCGGGAAGGTGCGTATGAGTTTCACCACTGTAGAGAAGAGAGGGTTCTTCCCCTCTGAGCACTGAACGCCGCTGTCAGACGAAGGTGAAACGTGTGTGACTGCGTCCGTCTGCTCTCAGGTGCTTCTGGCCGAGTACAAAACCTCCGGGCGACTTTACGCCATCAAAGCGTTGAAGAAAGGCGACATTGTGACGCGGGATGAAGTCGACAGGTAAAAGCTGAGCCGGAGAAACGCCTCGGTCCAGGATGGGACGTCCACCAGCAGACACCTGTGTGTGTGTGTGTGTGTGTGTGTTCAGCCTCATGTGTGAAAAGAGGATCTTCGAGGTTGTCAACGCCTCCCGACATCCGTTCCTCGTGAACCTCCACGGCTGCTTCCAGACGCCTGATCACGTTTGCTTCGTCATGGCGTATTCCCCTGGAGGAGACCTGATGAAACACATCCACACCAGCATCTTCACGGAGAAACAGACCCAGTTAGCACACACACACACACACACACACACACTCACACACTCACTCAGTTGTCCTGCTGCTCATCGTCTTTGTGTTCTTTAAGGTTTTATTCTTCCTGTGTTCTGCTCGGTCTGGAGTTCCTCCACCAAAACAAAATAGTCTACAGGTGCGTTCAGTTTACAACCGGCGCGTTCATTTGTGTCACATCCAGATAAAACGTTTCGTTACTGGACGAAGCGTTTGTTGTCATGAAAGAGTGTGTTTGACAGTGGCTGTCTGTGTGTCAGGGATCTGAAGCTGGACAATCTGCTGATGGACGCTGACGGCTTCGTCAGGATCGCTGACTTCGGTTTGTGCAAAGAAGGTGAGAGACTCGTCCTCCGTTGACCGTCATCGGCCTGTGGAGGGAGCAGAATGTGATGTGTGGTCAGCGCTGACGTGTCATTAGCTGCGACGTGTCGTACGTAGGGATGGGACACGGCGATCGCACGTCGACGTTCTGCGGTACTCCAGAGTTCCTGGCTCCAGAGGTGCTGACGGACAACAACTACACGCGCAGCGTGGACTGGTGGGGGTTGGGGGTCCTCATCTACGAGATGCTGGTGGGGGAGGTGAGTAGGGGTTCTTCTCCACCTGACGTTCTCCTCACAATCACTGTGACATTCCGTTGTTCTCCTCAGTCTCCGTTCCCAGGCGACGACGAGGAGGAAGTGTTTGACAGCATCGTCAATGAGGACGCGCACCTCCCTCGTTTCCTCTCTCCTGAATCTGTTTGCCTCATTCAGAAGGTTTGATTTCTCCACAAACCTCCTTCATTCAATCATTAACTCCTTCAGTCAGTCATTCCTTCTGCTGTCACTGTTCCAGCTGCTGCAGAAGAATCCAGAGAAGAGACTCGGTGCAGGAGAGGAAGATGCTGCGCAGATCAAAAGACATAAATTCTTTCAGGTCATTTTCTTTTTAATTATGTGTGTGTGTATATAGGTATAAAATATATATCTGACATTTATTTGAAGCAATACAGTCTTTTCTATGTCAATACAATCTTTTTAATTAGACATACAGTATATACATATATATATATAGAAATGCATTTACTTATATATTTCTTACTCTGAAAATGATGAAACTTGAAATGCTGAAACGCGTGTGTGTGTGTGTGTGTGTGTGTGTGTGTGTGTGTGTGTGTGCGTACAGGGTATAGACTGGGACGCCCTTCTGGCGAAGAAGGTGAAGCCGCCCTTCCTGCCGGTCATCAGAGCTCGTCAGGACGTCAGTAACTTTGATGAGGAGTTCACGCGCCTCCAACCCGTGCTCACGCTGCCGCGGACACCTTGCGTCCTGTCCGCCGAGCAGCAGCGGATCTTTGCCGACTTTGACTTCTCCATCATGAACTGACCCGCGCTGCCACGGACACGTACGTATTCCCACCGACGCTGCCGAAGGTTCACATCGTCACAAACACAGCGCATGTGCTTGCTCCATCACGTCTCCACGGTAACAATGTAGATCTTAGGTTCTGACAGGACGCGTCACAAGTGCTGGACGCCGACTGTCAGATCAGGACACGTGTGATGGAACTCAGCAGCTCATCTGTTTATGTGAATAATGTTTAAAGTCAGCGTGTTCTCGTTCCAAAACCTTTTTATGAAGTGAAACAGCAGCAAGTCTGCAGCTGGGTAGGATCCAGAAGATCCTACCTATCCTGGGATCCGTAGGATCCAGAAGAATTGTCTGACATACAAGAATTGTACTGACATACAAGGTCAGTCAACTTTTAAAGGAGTGAAAACACAGTGTGAAATGTCAAAAAGCTCCGTATATTTATTCTATGGAACATCACATGTATTGCTTGGTCACAGGGTTCAGGGCTCAGCAGTGTCAAACTAACTGTACAATGTGTTTTTCGCAACACGACTGACAATAAAAAGTTTTACACAAGCCCAGTGTCCGTTGTGTTGCATCGCTGGTTTTGCTCACAGGAAATTCCCGTGGACCAAGGAGGAGCACCGGGCCTATGACAGGATGTGACACGGTGAGAGGCTGAAAGAGCTGATTTCAAAATAAAAGTTCTCCGGTGTGTCGTCTCAGTTGATGCACAAAAATTTAAATACTGAAAAACTGGTAGGGTTCATGTACAAAGACCCTGTTGCATCCTGTAGGATGTTCCACTGTTTATTCTGCAACATGTTTTGTGTCTGTCAATCATCTGTCACAAACTACAAATTTCAGGGAAACTACAGAATATTTTTTAAAGAAACACTACAGAATTATTTGTATGCGGACATCACACTTTCAATTAAAGGTTTAGAATATTAATTTCTAATGTAAACAGTTTAAAAAGATTTATATAAAAGGGATGAAGGGAAAAGTTGCAGTATTACGCCACAACAACACAAACTTCAATTACGCACAACATTAATTGTTCAAAAACACGTGTTTGTTCTAGATCTGCTCGCTGCCCTCTCTGAAGTAGACCTGCTCCCACATCACCGATCCCCACTCACAGAAGAACCCCCACAGGTTGCGGAATGTCCCCCGGTCGAAGGGGTTCTCGTCTGTGCCACAGTGTTTGAGGTAGGAGATGCGGTGGCGGGACATGAACTCCCAGGTGGTGGTGTTGAGCGATACCAGGTAGAGGTGTGAGCCGAGCAGCAGCAGCACGATGAGCGACAGTAGAGCGACGAGCACGGCGACGGCCAGCAGCATCCCATTGGTCCGCAGCCACGACTGCCAGGTAGGCCAGGACCTGAAGCCCGTCCTGCACATGCGCACACACACACAGCAGTTTGTCACGTTGTGGAACAGGCCCCAGGTGATGTGAGACATTTGGTTTGATTTCTATCTAAGAACAAGGGGTTTTCACGATGAAACAAACTGAACCCTGGTCCCTGGAACCAGGCCCGGGCTCCTCGGGGACTCACCAGGCGATGTGCAGTCCCCACAACAGCACCAGCAGCTGGACAGCCAGGTAGAGCACGAACCAGCGGTGGTTCCTCTCGCCTACGCAGTTCTCGATCCAGGGGCAGTGGTGATCGTAGCGGCGGACGCAGTGCTGACACGTCTGGCAGTGCTTGGACCTCATGGGCTGCTGCTCGGGACACAGGTCAACGGTCACGTTAGGATGCCAAACGTGTTCACTGCTCATTGGTTCAATTTATTTCATTCTGTGTTCTGTTTCAACTGATTCACTCTGTGGCTTCAGAGATGATAAAGTGTTGTTTTTTCCTGCCGTTCTCTGATTGGGTCAGATCTGTGTCGACACCTGCGATCACCTGATATGTTCTGATTTGGAACAGAACGGTGCTGCCTGACCTGATACTCGATCCTGCTGACGCATCTTCCAACTACTGAACTACTGAACTTCAAGTGTCAAATGTCAGGGACATCTACACAAACAACACAAGCAGCTTTATTACACAGTGCAGACGCACAAAACACTGACGCACACACACACACACGCACAGTCAGTCAGTCCTACCTGGAGGAGACAATGGCCACAGCGCCTCTGGCGGAGGGACTTGGTGGTCGGAGGGATCATGTCCTGCTGCTCCTCTGCGCCAAGGGTGAACTGGAGAAACACGAAGAGCACGGAGATGTCTGAAAACACCAACACACACCTGTACGTCATGTGTTCGTGGATCAGTTTGTGGATGTGAATGAACGAATCACCTGCAGGTCGCTGTGGTCGGACATAATGAATCCCGGGTCCATCAGGGAAACAGCGAAGTACAACAGAACCGACAGCAGAACCAGCAGCACGAACAGAACCGGCTGGACCAGCTGGCCCGTCTCCTCCTGCTGCTTCAGCTCTGACGCACACACACGCGCGCACACACACGCACACACCGCCGCTGTCAAACCGCCGTTAGCCCGAGTTAGCGCGTGTGCTAGCCTAGCTAACTTACCAGTGTCATGTAGGAAGAGTATTAAGGTTATGACCCAGGTCAAAATCACGTGAGCTGTTCTCACCAGAAATCCTGAGCCGAAGACATTTTTGAACATGGTCCTAACATGTCACAGGACCCGTCTCCATCCCACGGACCGTCCGTTAGCCTCCATTGACATTAGCGTCCAGCTGATGTCACGGAAATGAAAACAAACACTTGCACTGCCAGAGCCAACGTCACAGAGTCATTCTGGAAAATCGTCGCTGATCGGTTGTTGAAGGTGACAGAACAACTGGCGCCAGCGTGAGCGTGAGCGGTTGTTTGTTGTTTTTGTGATTGTTGTTTCTCAGCTCCTGTCAAATGATTGGCAGTGATTGGCCAGTGGACGTCACGTGTCACAGCAGGCCACGGTGGCCGACAGGGTTATGGTTAGTGTATTCTGGAGCTTGGCGACTTTGAGTGGTAAAGATGGATTTTTTTAGCCCTATAATGAAAATGCACGTCCGGTATGCGTACCGAGGATAAAAGCACACATTACTGCATGTTTAAAGGGGTCTAGCTCATATCAGTTGCTCCTCCACTGTAGTTTTCTTGCTTTTTCACCAGAGGCTGTCAGACAGCATTATATTCCAATTTAGTTTAATTTTATTTTTCACGTGTATTCATTTATTATCGCAAACTCACATGTCGTGGAAGACGTTTAATGTACCCCCCCCCAAAAAAAAAACATAAATTGTCTTTCATGTCGACTATATCTGAGAGTTATTTTGTTTTCGTCCACTGAAAAATCTAAATGAATCAACCGGAAGTCGTTTCGTCGTTGCTCATCGGTGAAACTTTCAAACTTCACAGCTATTTTCCTCGTCATACCAGCGGCACGTGTTCGACGGTGCAGGCGGTTTGATGAGATTTCCCTCATTTTTATGTGTTTCTGTTTTTCTTTTTAATTTTAATTCAGTTTCACCTTTGCGTTTACGCGTCACACCGGCTGTCGATCATGTTGGCGGGGTACGGAGTTTACGTATACTAGCTAACGGCGGCTAACAGCGTTAGCTCAGCTGGAGAGCAACATGTCCAGACTTGTCAGCCACGTTGGAACGGACACACACACCCGTTAGAGACCCTCGTCAGTTAACATGGAGACAATGGATTACAAGTTCCCGCTGCCACTGTTCCCGTCTCACTACGAACCGGGACCAGCGGACCAGGATTCGAACGCGTTCGTTGCAAACTGTGGCAGCTACGACAGCGTCATAGCCCAGGTGAGTCTGTTGACACCTGTCGTTCAACCATAATTAAGTACTCTTTCACTTTCACTCTCTGTCATAATTTTCAGAACACTATTATCTTTATTCTTTGTAAATAATGTATACTTGTCTGTCTTGTGTTATTTACTTTTTAGAATTTATTTTATTCATTTTTTATAAGTGTGGTAATAGAAAGCTGCACACAATTTTGCTGTTCCTACTCAACTTGCTTGTACTCCCTCGCCTGTATGTTCCAGGGGGATGTGACATTTTGATTGTGTGTGTGTGTGTGTGTGTGTGTGTGTGTGTGTGTATCACTGCTTTTTAGTGTATTTAATACAATTGTGCACATGTGACGCTCTTAAGTAATTCTATTTTTAACCTTCGTAATGTCTCATAATTCCACTTTCTTCGTTTTCTCCTGCTGTTTCCCTTGTGGATAAATGAAGGTTTTCTGATTCTCCTTCTGAAAGATTCTGTAAAAACCTGTCTTCATCAGAACTCTGAATTCTTGGAAACTGCCTGACAGGAATTGACTGATTGTTTGAGGATGTGATTTACTGAGTTTCTGTGATGTCAAACCCTTGTGCAGTGCGGTGCCGGCCCTCGGAGTGGTTGGACATTTAAATCCAGAAATCAGGCGACTGGTGAGACGTGGCATTACACCGAGCCGCTGCCCATTCCCGTCTTCCCCCCAAATAAATGTGAGTCTATGGGTGCAGGGATCCAGTCAGTGTACCCTTTTCAGTCACCTCTCTCAATGTTTAGTCACATAAATGTAATATTCTAAATTCTTCTTTAGTTGTACAAGTACTGCAGTACCTCTGACCCAAGTTGTGTTGAACCTTTGTTTTTATCCCTCCAGCTTTCCTTTGGTCCTCAGCACAACCCAACCCGCTGGACTTCACCCAACATGTGAGTTCAGTTCAAACAGCTGCATTCAGCCTGGATATGCTGATGTACGTTCAGTCACACCCACAGAGTGTGAGTCGGGGCGAGGGGCACTGAGCTCTGCAGCTTGGTTTCACTTGTAGCAGTTTGTGTTTTGTTCAGATGCAGAACTTCTTCGTGCAGCACCACCAGGACGCCTTCAGGTGCATGAGTGGACTTCTGGCCGAGGCCTTGATTCCAGAAGAGAAAAAAGTGACTGTGAACCTTTTTTCTTGTATAGAATATTATTATTTTTAGGAGAAAACATGTAATTAGTCCTCCAATGCATGCTGGTTCCAGTGGGCAGTGGTACTGTTGGTGTTAAAGTACAGAATGTGTTTCCATCGTACGTGTGAAAACAGTGAGATCAGTCGTTTGAGGACCTCATAAAGTCTGTGTGTTTGTGTGTGTTACAGTTCAAGGATCAGCTGAAGCCTCAACTGTGAGTGCACCCTGAATAAAAAAAAAAAGTCTTGAAAGCAGCCATGCCCCCCCGACCTGACGCGTTCCTGCAGTTCACAGGACGCATTCTGCTCGCTGCTGTCGGATGTGGTGCACGACGTCCCCCTGCAGTTGCTGGGGCGTCTGCTGCACGAGGAGCTTACGGAGCAACGTGATCGTTGGCAGTTCTCTGAAGGAGCCACCGGGGGCGCTCTTGCCTTCATCCCCTCTTCGCAGAGCGGTGGCAGCAGTCCGGACGGGTGCCTCCTCTACTCGGGAAACCAGGGTCTGGACCTTCTTAGTATCCTGCCGCTCAGCAGCCTCACGTGATTTGATGAATTTACACTTGACTAAAGCCCAATTTATTTTTCTGCGTCAAATCGACGGCGTCATGTCGGCGTCTGAGTGTTGCCTACGTCGTTGCTTGATGTGCAACTGGAAATGTACGTGTCACGTCTACGGACGCGTGTCCAGACTGTGTCTGGACATGTGACTCCCCCAGGTCTGGGAGCTGTGTCTGCTGAGCAAATACAGCCATCCAAAAAAAAAAATTTCACAAGTTTTTATTTATTTATTCATTTATTTATTTATTTATTTAAACGAGTTAAAAACAAGAGAAGGAAAAATTATGACTGGAATTAGACCGTTGTTAAGCAATATCCCAGTAGCTTGAGGCTGCCAGATGTTTTTATTTTTAGTTTGTGAGATCATTTTTTTGTTTGGAAGAGGTAATTGGTTCTTTTTTTTTGTTCCGTTGGGTTCTGTTTTCTTAATGCAGCGCCTCAGACTTCCACAGCGTGAAGCTGCAGCAGCATCATGGAGCAGCGTTCTCCCCCGTGGACACCAGCAGCTCGGCCTGCAGATTCAAGCTCAGAGGCCCCGTCCGACAGATCAGTGTCGCCTCACTGTTCAACGAATGTACAAACAGCACCTCTGTAACGCCCCGCCCTGCCCACGCTCCAACGTAGGCTTCACAGCCGTTTCATCCCGTTTCATAGGTTGTGTCGCCGTACGCTCGGATCACCTGTGCGGTGTGTGGCGACTCAGCGAAAGGAACGAACCTCGTCTGCTGCAGGTCGTTGGCACCAGCGACATCGCCACCTGTGTCAGCACCAGGCGAGTGGTGATTGGAGTCGGGGGGGGGGGGGGGTTGGGGGGGGGCGCCCCCCCCGCCCCC
>CAAKHB010002326.1:74621-95327 GCA_901007665.1 Aeoliscus strigatus
GGAAGGATCCGGAGGAGAACAACAGCAGAGAAAAACATCCTGGGCTGAGAAAGGACGGTCACTGGTCACACAAGTGATGCTTAAGTTTCTTTTTTTTTTTTTTTTTTTTTTGGTCTAAAATCATGAACAGAAAATGATCAATACCTGTCACAAAAAACACATTCACTTTTTAAACATTGAAATCCAGAAATGTAGGAGATGACTGGGATTACAATATAATTACACATTAACAGGTGATGTTTTTTTTTAGTTAGTTATAAATGCGATTCTGAATTGGATTCAAATCCCAAACGTCAATATTTGACGGTGTTTTTCTGACTGCTGTTAGAAACGACCCACAGCGGATATTCGTCAGATGAACCAGAGATTGTGATGTTTCATTAATTTGTAAGCGAATAAACCGCTATCCTACCTGTTTCTGCGAATTAAATCCACATATCTGACGAGAAGAGCGCTGTTTTTAGTCCTCCCTTCGTCCTTCTCCTTTCTCTTCTTCTCTTTTGTTGATGTTACTAACGCTCACGCCCCCTGGTGACGGCACACGGCAGCAGCCAATCACCGGCCTGGATTCCAGACCAGCGCCCGCCTCCGTTCTGTTATTTCGGCACAGAAAAGCACGTTTACCTCGGTTTGACGCTACTTTAACCTTACACCCGGCGGTTTCACCGATACGCGAGTGCCCGGGATCCACATTATACCGATGTATTTCACCGAGAAATACCTGCGCGACTGAAAAACACATCTGCTCAAAGAGACGCCCCCTCTCAGATTGACATTTTCTTCAGCCAATCAACGAGCAGTGTTTGGGCAGGTTCAAATATTCCGCCCAAAATGGGCGGTTTTGATTGGGTCCAAGGTTTGACAGGCTCTGACGCGTCTTTGCATTACGTAGTGCTTGTGACTGTTGAATGGTCTTGTCTGTTTGTTTTTGAACGAAACTAACTTACCTATGTGTACATGTAACAGCCACACACACCGTGAGTTCCGAGGACATATCAGTTTTATTTTCTGTTTTCCATCACCACAGAACGCCAAACTGAAAACATGTTTATTCTGGAATAACGTGATTAAGTCGCAAAAAAGACTTATTGACATGTTACATTTTTCTGAAGTTAATACTCCACAATGGGTTCGATTGTTTTGCACTCCCCTTCAGCCTGGAGGTGGGCGGGGCTTCTTTCCCCTTCTCTTCCCCCCTGTCCGCTCCTCGGAAGTAGACGTCTCTGTCTATATTCCCTTTTATTTTTATATCTGTGACCCCATGGAAGCCAAGATGGAGGACTGAATTGGAGGACGGGTCCCCGATTCCACCCCTTTATTTATCCTCAGACTGAGTGGACCGGATGAAATCCAACTGGGGTTTTCTCCGCTTCGCAGGGGAGGTAAGGCTCCGGGCTCCGTCTACGTACTGGAGAATAGGCAGCCATTTAAAGGTCCCTCTGTCGTTAGCTCAGTCGTCACTGAAAATGCCTCAACTCAATGTACGAAATACCGAAACACCTAAATATGGACACCGGAATATTATACTTAACATACTTAACTTATACAAATGAAATTGTAACAGAGACTCGACAATTAACCTTCGACGTAAGATCAGCTAGCTAATTGCTAGCGACGCCGTATGGACACTAGGCTGTAAAATTAGTTTTGTTCCAAGCAATAGTCTATATCGCGATAAGAGGAAATGCTGGGTAGTGCACCTGCAGCGGGGGGGGGGGCGGTGGTTCCCCGGTGGTGAAGAGGTTCCAGGGGGTTCACAACAAGCGAGCTGCGTTAGCTACAGTGGATTTAAACACTGTATTGCTTTATTCCAAGTACGGAAAGGCATCTGAACCTTTACATAACCACACAATCCTCTCACGGTGTTTGGGTTTCTGTGGAGAGTTGTTTGTTCCAGGGCCACATGGATGTCTTGATGACAGGTGACAACGAAATAAAAATAACAATAATAATAATAATAATAATAATAATAATAATAATAATAATATGTTAGATAAGAGAACTGTGCGGATTTCATGTTTTGATGTTTTCTTTCACCTTCTGCTTTGTCTTGTTTGGGCTAAAATGAAGCTTCCTTGTCATACATCGGGATTGAGAGAAACTGACATCCTGTCGAACACAATGATTTACTCAGTTTCTCCTCAGTCCTTTGGTGGTGTCAGTTCATTCACGTCGAAAGTGAAATTACAGTGTTACAGCAGCAGTATAGAAGAAGTAAATGGAAATTACAGTGTTACAGCAGCAGTTTAGAAGAGGCACAGTATGTACAAATAAACACCTTTTTAACAGTAGAATGTGCTAAAAGTGAGAGGATGTATATCTGTTATAAAGTGTGTGTGTGTGTGTGTGTGTGTGTGTGTGTGTGTGTGTGTGCGTGCGTGCCTGTGCGTGTGTGCGCCTGCTCGCCCAGGTAGCTGTATCCAGTGGGGAGGTAGGCTCAACCAGGGCAGGACACCATGAAGTTCCTCGAGCCCTGGGGATGCCAGAGGCTGTCTTTTCTTCTGGAAAAGGCTGCCTCTAGGGAAGCCAAGATGTGGAAGGTCTACATGCCAAAAAAGACCTCCTCACAGGTGAGGGCTCCCCTGGATGCAGAGGAAAGTTTCCTACTATCTAGTTGTGGTGGATGGTGATGGAGTTTTTAACAGGAAACTGTTTTAAGATGTGACATATGCTGAAGTTCTATGTTCTTCTTCTGAGCATCAACGAACCAAAGAAAACCCAGACACATCCAGTTGTGACATATTCCTGACAGAAAGTAACTCCCTCACCTCCTCACATGAACATGTAGATCTGAGAAACATGACAAGTCAGACCAAAAACAGGCATTGTGGACTGTGTCAGCAGTCTATTTCATTACGCCTCTCTGTTGAAGAAGTGTCCACCTCAGCTTCTGACCTGTGACTACACTTTAACTGATGTGATAAAACAGTAAAAACATGCAGGCACTTATCAGTGGCTGGTGTTGAGCTGGCAGCTGTTTACCTGGTGTATGAGGTTGAGGAGTTCGATCTCGTCAGAGCCGTGTAAACAACCACTGAACTGCACGTAGTCAATGAGCAACACGTTCCAGAATGAATCCTTTTCATATCAGTCTGACATAAAAAGTCAAAATGAAACTTGGCACGTTCAGCTTGTTAAGATACGTAGAAGCATCTTCTGACACTTTCGGAATGACTAAATAATTACGTCTCAGAGTCATGTTTTCGTGCCTTCCAGCTTCAGCTGGTTGACAGATCCTGTTCAGAACTTTAAGAACTGGTCAGGTCTGTGACAGTGTTCTTGTCTAGTTATTAATCTCTGTGAGCCGTCATCGTAAATAGTCATATATAAATATATAATTCCATTCATGCTGATTCTGTCATACGACATCTTGAGTGTAATTTAAAAAAATGATTATATCCAAAGTGCAGCAGTTTTGAGGTGAACGTTGACAGAGTGAAAGTAGGACAGTGGTTCTTAGTTTGGACAGTTAGTGCAGTGAGGTTAAACAGTGTCAGGTTGCAGTTTAGCTGGCAAACAGGTCTCTTACACACACACGCACACACTCAGAGTACATATCAACCAGCAGCTTCAGACAGATTGGGGCAGAGTAGAACACACAAAATCAGAATTAATTTGTGGCAAATGATTAATAAACAACATCATCATCGTCACCCTATTTGATAGTGTTCTGCTTGACAGTGTTTTGGCTTTGTCGTCCTGTCGCTGGAAATGTGAATTTCTCGTGTGAGTTCAGTAAAGTAGATCTATCATATTTCAGCCACAGCACGATTGCTAATGATGAATAGTTGCAGTTGCAGCTCTAATACAAAAGGAGATGAGACGAGAGCTGCTGTTCCAGTTCTTGTCCTCGTTGTAGGATACAGACATCTCCCCTGCCCAGCGCGATGAGGCTGTGTGCTGGCTGACGGAGCTCCACGGCCGCCTGCAGCTGTACCCAGAGACTCTGGTGTTAGCCGTTAGCATCCTGGACCGTTTCCTAGCTTCCATCAAGGTAACTGTCTCCGTCTGTCAATGAAACTGCAACATTTCCGTCCAAATTTCGTGTCACTACTTCTGCAGCGTATAGCCGAACGCGTCGGCGGTCGAGTCGTTTCTATGCCCCAGCACGTGACATTGTTTTATTCATTTGCTTCCAGGCTCGTCCAAAGTACCTGCGCTGCATTGCCATCACCTGCTTCTTCTTGGCCTCCAAGGCTTGTGAGGAGGATGAGGTGAGGGACCTCATTGCATGCACGCACATACACACACACACACACACACACACACACACATTGACTGCATTGTGTGTGTGTCAGTGTGTGCCCTCTCTGAAGGAGCTGGCCGTCTCAAGCAGCTGCGGCTGCTCTCCATCAGAGATCCTGAGGATGGAAAGAATCATCCTGGACAAACTGAACTGGGATCTGCACACAGCCACGCCGCTGGACTTCCTGCACATTGTATGTCTCACACACTGAAAACCCCATATTCATTCATTTGTTCATTCATTCATTCAGTCATTCATTCTTTTATTTATTTTAAATTAACCCTCACCAAATATCTTAGTGCCACCTAGTGGTGAGAAGCAGTTACTACCTGGTTCTTTTCAGTCCATCAGTCAGTGTGATATGTTTTCGTGATATCTTCTTGTCAAACCTGCCCAGGATGAGCAGGGCAGTGGATGAACAGATGCTTCATGTGTTCAACTGTTAAAACTGTTTTCCATCCTCATGCTCCTCAGTTCCATGCGATGGTGCTGTCTTGTCGTTCTGGGTTTCTGGATGGTTTGATGGGACTTAACCGCTCTCAGCATCTCGCCCAGCTCACACAACAACTGTACCAGTGTCTGTGCGACCACACACTCATGCAGGTATCGGAGTGTCGGGGGGGGGTTACAGGCTGAGATCGACCCGAACGTGAACTCAGACCCTCCTGCGTTTGTTCCTGCAGCTCAGAGGATCCATGCTGGCTCTGGCCCTGATCACCCTGGAGCTGGAGACCTGCTGTCCAGACTGGCTGGCTCTGACCATTGAGCTGCTCAGAAAGGCTCAGGTGAACGTCTGTCAAGCGTCCACTGAAGAAGAACTACAACTCAATGCAGAAGCATGAATTCACTTTAATTGTTGATTGTGTGTTCAATGTCTCTGTCCTGCCTCTGCCCCTTCCGTCCTCCCCTCTAAATGGCAGATCGACAGCTCTGAGTTGATTCGCAGTCGAGAGCTGGTGGCTCGTACTCTGTCCACACCGAGAACTTCCATGCCTCCGAACACTGTCTACATCTACCAACCCCCCCCTCAGCCACCAGCCCCGGACTCCACCTCCCGTCGCTGCACACCAGGTACCTGTCGCTCACCGTCTGAGAACCCGTCTGATCCCTTTTGCTGTGGCGCTGTGAGCTCCTCTCACGCCAACATTCCTTCCAGGGACCACCACCACCCCCTCCACCGTGTCCTCCAGGGAGCAGACCCTAGACGCCGCCATCGCCCGACCGCAGACACCAGACGGTGGGGATGACAACAACCAGCAGCTCCAGAGCTCCGCCTCCACCTACGGCAACATCCCAGGCCTTCGTCCCAAACACATCCGGCATCCAAACCACCTGCAGAAGGTCACGCTGCACTACAAGGCCTCCTCCAAGAGAAAGGTAGTCGCCTCTTCTCCCTCACACGGCAAGATGACACGTCGTCACCGATGAACCAAGTTGATTGTGTGTGTGCACAGGTGGAGGAAATGGAGGTGGACGACTTCTACGACGGCATCAAGCGCCTCTACAACGAAGACGTCACCGCCACCGCCATCCAGGAGGAGGTGGGCCCTGACACGGTGGCCACAGCCCCAGGAGGAGGCGTTCTGGGTGTCTGCAGTGTCCTGTTGTCCCGACAGGAAGGCAGCTCCTCCCCCTGCCCGCCTCTGCAGCCAGCCAGCGCCTCCTGAAGACCAAACCAGAACCTGCACATGAGAACCAGCTCATCACTGGCGTCAGCTGAAGCTTTGAATGAAATGCAACAGAAGAGAGGTGATGCTCTGGACGTCAGTGGGTGAGATGGTTCTGGTTTCAGTGGAGATGCCACCACCCCTGCCCCACCCCAACCCTGATCTCTTCAGCAACCCTGAGCTCAACTCCCATCATCCCCTGCAGCCAGAGAACAGAGTCCAAAAAAAAACATAAACATTAAAAAAAATCAAAAAACCTGCTGCTGCTATTACTAATTATTTGTCAAATTAAAAATGATTAAAAAAAATAGAAATGTAAAAATCGGCCCTGAAAAAAAGTAGAATTGGTTCTGTAGTGTTTGTTTGTCAACTTATATTTGTTTGTCACATCCTAAATTATTAATTATATTAAATTATTGAAAGATACTGCACGTTTTCCCAAACCACACGTCTGTTTGCATCCTGAACTGTTGATTTCTTTTTCGTACTGACAAAGATTTCCTGATGTTTGATTGTGACGGTGTGAATTGTGACAGCTTGACTGAATGAACCATTCTCAGGTTGAGTTTTTAACTGCAGATTAAAGTGTCTCACTAGAGTTTACAGTTCAAAGCTCAACAATTTTATTCCGGTGTAAGTTCACGTTTTTGGATGTTTTTGTCTTGACGTAGTCTCTTCATCCTGGTTCCAGGGACGAGCTGTCCCACGTGGATCCGACATCTCCCTGCTCCAACACACCTGATTGAAATGAAGAAGCAGGTGTCAGACTCTTTGTTCATTAGGATCAGGTGTGTTGGAGCAGGGAGACGTCTACAACATGTAGGACAGTTCATCCCCAGGACCAGGGTGAGGAGACATAGATCAAGACCTCCAGGAAACACATCAAATAATGTGAACGAGCACAGGAGGTATTTGAAAATTATTCAGTAAACAATCTGTAGCTGTCGTGTATGACAGAATGTTTCTTGTTCCAAAATATAGCGAGCTTCCAGAATGCAGTTTGTTCATCCTGAAATCAGAAAAACTGCCGAATTATCTTAATTTCTCGACAAACTCACTTTGGAAAGCCGCTTCCTGGATCGGACCCCAGGTCGACCACAACCTTAGCGATAAACATGTTCTTAGATTAACAGCTGTGTAACAAAATCTGACCAATACCATGTTTGTAACAACAGGACTTCTGACATCTTGGTTCTGCATCAGCAAGAGGGAACATCAACTGCAGTTTTATGTACATGATACAACCAAAACGTGTGTTTAGTGACTTTGTGTCTGAGTCTCAAACCCTGTCGAAATGGCACAGACAAACCTTGACAACATGCTGTTTCTAATCCGAGGAAGTTGTTTTCAACATGTTTTTATTCATGCAAAAAGCTCTGATTTTCTTCTCGCTGCAGGAGCTGCTGATGTTGCAGCTCCAGGTCGCTGAACATACCTTGGCACAAATAAAGAGAACAAATGTGAAAACTGCGCTTTCGTTTCCCCTCTTTCTGTCCCACGGAAACATTTTTCAATCATTCATCTATAGTTAGATCACGTTTTGTTAGGTTCAAATAAACATGCCAATGTTTTGTTATATCCACAATTTGCCACACGTTTAGCTAGCTAACAACCGCTTGTAGCATTCCTACAAATCAACAAGCCAAGTCTCATTCAGTCAACAGATTTTAGTTTTTTGATCAATCAGTTCTGACCAAGCTAATGTCACATCACTTTCTTCAGCTTTTTGAGGCACAATCTTCACTGGCTTGTAGCAGATATCAAAAAAATCATGCTAATATTTTAACTTTAACTTTTTGTGACCAATTATTTACATTATTTTCTTTTTATTGTATTCCATTGAACATCTATGAATATTCCCGCTCAGTAGGTGGCGGTAATGCGCTCGGGCGATGTTTCACGACCGTCATTTTAGAAGCAAGAGAAGAAGAAGAATGGCGGAGACGACGAAGAAGAAAAAGAAACCTTAGCATTTAGCCAGTTAGCTAAGCACACACGACCAGTTGCAAGGATGCAATTGGCCCTCAGTAAGACGTTCGGACAGAAACCAGTGAAATTTCAGCTGGAACAGGATGGAGACTTTTACATGGTTGGGTCGGAGGTAGGTCACTCTTACTGTCCTTTTGATTTTTGTGTTTCACAAATAGTACGGAGCGCCAGGGAGCATCCTTCATGCTAGCATTGGTTCGGGAGCTTAATGGCTTGAGAAAGAAAGACACGACACACAATCACAACAAAAACAAACGTAGGTTAACATGTATACTTTTTTTTAATAGAAAATGCAGCTTCATCAACTCCTCGTTCATTTTCTCTGCGCGTTTACAGTAGCATCAGTCAAAGCGCGTAATGTCATTTGAATATGATTTGGTTTTTGTTTTTGAGACACACGTTCCCTGAAGATATTTCCCTGCAGATGAATCTGGTGCTGAGATTGGGTAGAAACTTTTCCAGAGCTGGACGAGAATGGCGCAGGGGCATGTAGGTTCAAAGTGAAATATACAATAAAATATAGTAAGTTATTAAAATAAGGAATGTATTCAAGTAGCACAAAATGAAGAATATAAATGTAAGAGGTGTGCAGGATGTCCATCATATGGATTTGTGTGTATTTGTATGATAAAGTGTCTTAATGTGTGTGGTGTGAGTGTGTATCTTCAACACCTTCATTCCTGTTTTCCCGTTGCTACGGTTACGGGTCACGATTTGGCTCGAGCTGATCCCAGCTCTACTTTCAATTCCCTGAGCTGTGTGTATTGTGTATTTTTCCAGGTGGGAAACTATCTGCGGATGTTTAGAGGATCTTTGTACAAAAGATATCCGTCGCTGTGGAGGCGACTGGCCTCGGTGGAGGAGAGGAAGAAGATTGTAGCATCATCACACGGTGAGAGAGTGAATGATCCGGAGGTTTTGTGGGGAAACGTTGCACGGTGCTCACCGTTGTCAGTCTGTCTGCAGCCACCAGCGTCACTCTGCTGAAGGCTTCAGAGTGCGAGGAGATCTTTGAGGGGAACGACGAGAAGTACAAGGCTGTTTCCATCAGCACGGAGCCGCCCGCGTTCCTCAGGTACAAGCTTCTCTAGTACTTCCACTTCAATCTCAGTGAGTGGATAGATAACGTGATGTTTCTGCGTCCAGAGAGCAGAAGGCGAAGAGGAGCAGTCAGTGGGTTCCCACGCTGCCCAACAGCTCCCACCACCTGGACGCCGTACCGTGTTCCACCACCATCAACCGCAACCGCTTGGGTCGAGACAAGAAGAGGACGTTCCCTCTGTGGTGAGAACGCGGTGCCAGCAGCTTCCTGCCTGAATGCATAGCAGTAAAGTTTTGTGCGTGAATCACTTGCGTTTGTCGCTCAGCTTCGATGACCACGACCCCGCAGTGGTCCACGAGAACGCCGCCCAGGTAGAATCCCTGGTACCCATCCGGTTGGACATGGAGATTGACGGGCAGAAGCTCAGAGACGCCTTCACGTGGAATATGAACGGTAGTTCTGTCGCTGTCAGAAGTTTCCCGCGCCATCTCCCCATACGATGTTTTCACACTGTCCCTCTGCAGAGAAGCTGATGACGCCCGAGATGTTCGCAGAGATTCTGTGTGACGACCTGGACCTGAACCCTCTGGCCTTCGTCCCCGCCATCACCTCGGCCATCCGCCAACAGATTGAGTCGTACCCCACCGAGAGCATCCTGGAGGAGCAGGCCGACCAGAGAGTCATCATCAAGGTGGGTGGTTGTCAGGGAAACCGAGGAGTCTTTCTCCTCTGATGATCAAGAGAAGTTTAAAGCGTGTGTGCGCTCTGCAAAAATTCAAAATCTTCCAAATTCAAAACAAAAGCCAGAGTATTCGTCTTAATTCTTATCAAAATGTCTCAATTCTAGACATAAAATCTCTTTACACTTAAAAGCAGACACGTCACCTGAAAAAAGTAACTTATTTGTAGACATTTTTCACTTGTTTCAAGCAAATTGTCACTTTGAATAAGAAGAAAAATCGTTTTTGTATGCTTGTACTAAGAAAAAAAACACTTGTACTACTGGCAGAGCATTGAACTTTTTCAGTCAAAATTTGTTTGAGATTTTTAAACTAGAAATTAGATATTTTGATGAGAAATAGAGAAGTAAGACAAATATTCTGAGTTTTTGCAGTGTTTTTGACGTTGTCACGTGTTCCACAGCTCAACATCCATGTGGGCAACATCTCGCTGGTGGACCAGTTTGAGTGGGACATGTCAGAGAGGGAGAACTCCCCCGAGTCGTTTGCGCTGAAGCTCTGCTCTGAGCTAGGACTGGGCGGGGAATTCGTCACCACCATTGCCTACAGCATTCGTGGTCAGCTGAGCTGGCACCAGCGGACCTACGCCTTCAGGTAGCACACACACACACACACGCACACGCACACGCACACGCACACGCACACGCACACGCACACACACACACGCAAACGCAGTGGACTGATGTCCTGTCCCACCTGCAGCGAGAATCCGCTCCCCACCGTGGAGATCGCCATCCGTAACACAGGCGATGCCGACCAGTGGTGCCCCCTGCTGGAGACACTCACAGATGCTGAAATGGAGAAGAAGATCCGAGACCAGGACAGGAACACCAGGTGAGAACAGTCAGGTTCACGTGATCCATCAGAACTGAACGAAGAGCTGGAATTGGTGTTTTCAGACACCAGCATACGAGTGTGTTCTGGAACGATCTTAAAGTCATGTGAACAAAATGTTTTGTCTTGTTTTTTCCAGGCGAATGAGGCGACTGGCCAACACTGCTCCGTCCTGGTAGAGGGAATATGTGATGTCTGATGGTGTATCTTCTGGAGACTCCTGTTCACCTGAAATGATCTGGACACACACACACACACACACACTCTGCTGCTTACACACTGCCTTACATCATGTCCTCTCTGATCACATTCATTGGGTTTTTGTGTGGTTCCTCTCTTCTGTTGTGCAGCTACGTTCACTCTGGACTAAGTTTCGTGTCAGTGTGATGTCACTCTGGACTTGATGTGTGTCACACATCTGCATTTTAGCATTGAGGTGTTTTTAAACCCCTCTGAGCCTCCCTCACCAACACACACACACACACCTGCTGTGAAACATGTCTGAAACACTCTATTCAAAATGTTCTGATGAATCATGAAAAACGGAATGTGTGAAAATGGCCACACACACACACCTTCTTGGCCCTGCCCACATCCTGCCAAAAACAAACAGCACAAAGAGTTGTTGTGTCCTGATCTGCAGACTCATCTGTTTCGTCCTGTCATTCTCTGCGTCATGTATGAGTAACGCACGTTTGGGATTTATCAGTAAAAAAAACTCATCGTGAAAGTTTCTTTAAACGTATTTCCACAAATGGCTGAGAACTTATTTGTGTGTGTGTGTGTGTGTGTGTATACACTCACTCACACACACTATGGTGTGTGTTTAAATGTAGCTCTCTGTTTATAAACCCTCCATGTTAAATGATTTTTGCATTTTTTTTCCTTCAACTGCTCACAACTGACTGAGGGTGGGGTGTTGTAGAAACAATATTTAGCACGAACTAAGTGACTGATCGTTTGTCTGATGTCAGAATGTAAAAATTACAACACTAATAATCTAAAGTATTCAATGGGCTCATGGTGTGGGTGCGCTGTCGGTATGTGACGTTTAGCCAGCGTTCAGCAGCCTGCTGTTTGACCTTTGATGGAGGGGACGATGGGAGGACGTTACCTCGGTGTCACTGGTTCCTGATGCAGGAGATGGAATCTGCCTGAAACCTGCTCAACATGTGCTTTTGTTCTCTTTTAACTTTACAGTGCCCTTCTTTTTATGACAAATCACTACAATTACATTTTTGTAAAAAGAAAAATGTTTTTTCTCTTTCTTCACCGTGTAATGTCAATAATGGGTTAAGTGCTGCAGTTGTAAGGGACATGAATTACATAATATTTAATTTGGAAAAAAATGATAACTCCATGGAAATGTTCAATATGTGCAAAGTTTATGGATTTTAAATAGAAGTGAACGGACGGAAGTATAGTAAGGAAAAATATATTTCACATGAAAACTTGGACATAACATGTAGTTAAACGTTAGGGCTTTTACTCTGAAGGACTTGACCCGGAAACATCTAGCCAGTGTCGCGGACCGGTGCTGGTTGTTGTCCTTGTCGCTCCGCCGCCCCCTGCTGCTTCACTTCGTCTCCCGGCATTGGCCGCTCGCCCGCTGGAAGAGGAGAACCCGGCGGGCCGGTGTCACCGTGAGATGCCCGGAGCCGGAGCGGACTCCTGAGGGCTTTTCTCCCCGTTCACCCGCCGTTCTCCAACCCTCCGCCCGCCTGTGAGGTGAGCCGCCGCGGACTGTTAGCTACGGGTTCCTTAGCTCCGCTGGGTCCTGATGGAATTCACGGAGGAGAGCACAAATCCCGTTTTGACGTTACAGCCGCCGGTGGTGAAACCTTGTCCCGGCCGGTCGCTGGTGCGTGATACTGATTTAAAGATGTCATTTAACGGTACATCCCCGTTCGAACCCCGCCAGCGGAGCACCTAGCAGTAGCTAGCATCATCGCTCCCAGGTGTGTTTGGAGCGGTACGTGTCTCCGAGAACGTTCAGCCAAGGAGCGCGGACCGGAGCCGTCACCTTGCTGGGGGGGCGACGGCTGCTTGCACATTCAACATTTTTAAAGGGATTTTCAGATGAGTTATCTGCGGACACAGCAGCCGCGCAAATGCTTGCCTCCCCTGGGGAGATGCTGCCGCAGGTCGTGACGTCATGGGACACCTGTGTGACGCGTTAATAAGCGGTGGTGCGACGTGGATGACGTCATCCACCTCCGTGAATCTGGGACGAACATGTGACACATTCCCTCCAAACTTTCCTATTTCTGTTTCAGCTAAGTGGAGCACAGCTTCCTGCTCGGCCTCTTTCCTCTGACTCCCTCAACAGCCTCATTATAATCACAATTTCTTTTACAACCGACACTGACTTGATAAACTACAGATTAATCACTGCTAATGTTAGAACCAATATTTGTTTTGCTCGTATTTGTATGTAAATATGGTGTAGTTCTCAATTGTGGCTATTTTCTGGTTTCCTCCAATAACGGTAAATATCTTTGACGCATTCGATTGATGGTTTCTTGTGAATTCAACCAGTGTTTCATTGACCAGCAGAGCGCTCTCGTTGTGTTGCAGGTGTGAAGGGTCTCGGTCATGACTGGAGCTGAGACTGAGGATGACATTCCTTTAGGTGAAAGGAAGACGGTCACGGACTTCTGCTACCTCCTGGACAAGTCCAAGCAGCTCTTCAACGGGCTGAGGTCAGAGCGACAGTGTCAGCTGCTCATCACTCACAGTTTCTGCCCTCTGGAGACACAGCTCCTGATTCAGAGCGAGCCCGAGTTAATTCAGGAGCCGTGCCATCGCACAGTGTGTCCACTAGATGGAGCTCCAACTATATAACAGCTGAGACTGCGCTGATACTTTAATAGGAAGGATCCGTTTGTGTTCTGTTGTGTTTCTTCCAGCGAAGGCCCACAGCTGACTGGGGGCCGTTTGGTGTGTTGTTTTAAAGGTGCATTGATGTCTGTAATTGTCCTCCGCTGCAGAGACCTGCCTCAGTATGGACACAAGCAGTGGCAGTCGTACTTCGGCCGTACGTTTGATGTCTACACAAAGCTGTGGAAGTTCCAGCAGCAGCACAGGTTATTATTCCTCTGTGTGGGTCTTGTTACTGCATTAACTTCAACAAAATGGACTTCATGTTCAGCTCCCTTTTTTTTCTGTCATAAATTGTCTTCTGGTCGGTTCTATTTTCTGTACAAGCACAGAAGCGCTGGGAAAGTCACATGACACAAACAGTCCAATCACAGTTATCATCTCTGGAGGTCCATGTAACCGCGGCGACTAGTTACATTTCTGTAGAGGTGATGTAACGCTGCGCCGCAGACGTCATTTGACACAGAAGTATAAACTGATCAAACTGTTTCTGTATCTGAGGTCTTTGTTCATTTCAACAACACGTACACACGACTTTATTTGTTCTCAGTGAACGTTGTTACGTGTAGTTGTGCATTGAACCTCAACATGTTGTTACATGCAAACAACTGGAACCTGACATGTATTTTTCCCGACCTGCTATGTTTTAAGTTTTTTTTTTTAAAGTTTTTAAGTTTTCAGAGTTTCAAACTGGAACGTCCCATTCAACTGGAACACACCCAGGCCACCTACATGGTTCCCGGTTCTCAGTGTGGTATCTGTTCCTTCCTGACAGGCAGGTTCTGGACAGTCGCTACGGCCTGAAGAGATGGCAGATTGGGGAAGTTGCGTCCAAAATCGGACAACTTTACTACCACTATTAGTAAGTGTCAACACACACACGCACACACGCTCTTGCATCACTCTCGGTGTGTGTCATGAGCTGACACACACTGCTAACTACCGTCCTCTGACAGCCTCCGCACCTCCGAAACAAGTTACCTGAACGAGGCCTTTTCCTTCTACTCGGCCATCCGCCAGCGCTCCTACTACTTCCAGGTCAACAAAGAGGACAGGTGCGTTCCGCAGACGTTCCCCCCGCAGCACGTGACCCACATCTTTGCATCATCACGTCATGTGTTCGCAGGCCCGAGTTGGTCGTGAAGAAGCTTCGATATTACGCCCGCTACATCGTCGTCTGTCTGCTGCTCAACAAGATGGACCTGGTGAAGGTGTTGGTGAAGGTGCGGAAGAAACGTTTGGTAGCACCTGCATTTTGCCAGTGGTGTAAATGTAACTTCCTGTGTGTGTGTGTGTGTGTGTGTGTGTGTGTCACACTGGCAGGAGTTGTCTGAGGAAATCGAGGACTACACACAGAGATTCAACACTGAGGACCAACTGGAATGGAACCTTGTTCTCCAGGAAGTGGCTGCATTTATTGAGGTAACCAGACGGTGGCACCAGACGGGTTTTCAGAGTTGGCTGCGCTCACCTGCGTTTCTCTCTGTGTGTGTGTGTGTGTGTGTGTGTGTTTGTGAAACAGGCCGACCCGTTGGTCGTACTGAACGACAACAACTCTGTTGTTGTCACCAGCAACCGGCTGCAGGAGGGAAGCGTGCCGCCGCTGGAACAAGGCATGGTGGTTGGGCAGCTCGTCCTTGCAGACGCACTAATTATCGGCAACTGTAACAGCCAGGTTTAACCCACTAATTCTCAGTCCTAACACCTCACACACACACACACACACCTGCTCCGCGTCAGTGCTTCATGCCGATTTGTTTTCATCTATCCTCAGTTTCACTCCTGCAGACTGTGTTTATTACGTTCAGCTGTGTGAAACCAGCTGCACTGGAGAAAACGTCCATCGGTTCCTGAAAGTTGACAACAGCTATGCTGTCATTACGGTAATCCCATTCGCTCTGTTGTCAGAACCTGGCGAGTCATTACCGTAATGTCAGCAACTTGCATGTGAAGTGCAGCTTCTCAACTTTCAGGAACCGATGGACGCTTTCTGATAGCCAAGTCAAGTAATTACGGTACTCCAAAGTATGCTATCATGAATGAATCATGAATGTCGAGGTTGAAGCGTTAACAAATCAAGTCCCACTTGTCATCAGGACATCACGAACCAGTGAAGGAAGTCCACAGACTCTCTGTCGCCACCTTCGCTCCTCCATCATGACACAACCTCGTCACACCAACTGTCAGGACGTTCTTCCGCGGCACTCGATGACGGCGGCTCGTCTCCCTCCCTCCTCTCTCAGGTGAAGTTCAGCGAGTTGACCATCGACATGTTCCGGATGCTTCAGGCTTTGGAGCGCGAGCCGGTGAACCTGGCGGCGCAGACGCCCAAACAGGGAACGCTGGTGAGTGTCGCATCGCCCCCCGGTGGTTCGTCCTGTGCCGGCCCGTACGTTTGAGCGGTGAATGTTGGTCCACAGGAGCCGAGTGAGAAACCCACCAAAAGAGAAAACCCTCACAAGTATCTGCTGTACAAGCCCACGTTCAGCCAGCTCTTCACGTTCCTCTCTGCGTCCTTCAAGGTCAGTGCTCCGCCGCCAGCTCAGCGTGCGTCTACGGCAGAGGCACAGGAAGTTGTTCTCTCTCTTCTTCCCTTAACTCTACATCACATCTACCCGTTTCATCGCTGCAGCTGGTGCTTCATGTATCACCTGTTTCCTCTTCGTTGTGTCCTTCCTCCAGGAGCTGCCTGCAAACAGCGTCCTGCTCATCTACCTGTCGGCCACCGGAGTGTTTCCTGCCGGACACTCGGATTACGAAGGTTGGGTGACGTCCATGTGCACATAGCGAATGACCAGCTGCAGCAGAGCCGATGAGGATCACACACCGCTTCTCCCTCTGTGTCTCGTAGGTCCGTATGATTTCGGAGGAGTTCTCACCAACACCAACCGAGACGTGGTGAACGGAGAGACGGTGCAGAAGAGGAACCAGGCCCAGAAGGAAATGCACTGGTGAGGACTGAACCGGTTTCCTCCGGACTCCGTGTGTCCCGTCTGAGAGCTACAAACGTACTTCCTCATGTAACGTGCTGTGATACCAAAGCGCCGCCGAGTGACTGCAGGCGTCCTGGTGTGTGAATCAAACGCTCTCGTTGCAGCCTCCACCCAGGAGACCTGTTCCCGTTCACCCGGAAGCCACTTTTTGTGATCGTGGATTCCTCCAACAGCGCGGCCTACAAGGTACCGCCGCACGTTCTCCACCAAGGTGACATGTTCCAACCTGCTGTCATTCTTCTTCCTCCTCTGTTCCAACAGAACTTCACCAATCTGTTCGGCCAGCCGCTGGTGTGTCTGCTCTCCCCCAAAGTATTCCCCAAATGTGTACAAGGTGTGTGCGTGTCATCGTTCACAGGACGTGGTGCTGGTGTGTTTGTGACCTTTGACCGGTTCTCCCTCCCTGTGTGTGTGTGTGTGTGTGTGTGTGTGTGTTCAGACCAGTTCCAGCGGGGGAGTCTCTTCACCCTGTTCCTCTACAG
Source organism: Aeoliscus strigatus (assembly GCA_901007665.1). Classification (NCBI taxonomy): domain Eukaryota; kingdom Metazoa; phylum Chordata; class Actinopteri; order Syngnathiformes; family Centriscidae; genus Aeoliscus; species Aeoliscus strigatus. Next base: position 91,495 of record CAAKHB010002326.1, read on the forward strand.
TCCTCTCTTAGCCTTCTTCTCCATCTGCGGCCTGAGCAGCATTCGCCGAGGCCTCTGGGAGCGGGCGCATGAGTTCCTGCAGAAGATCTACCGCGACATCGGCCAGCTGATCACTCAGTCCCCGACCATCGGTAACCGTCTTCTGCTTCTACGCTTTGGTTCCATGGCTTTTACTGCAGGTTTACTGCAGGTTCTTCAGCAGCCAGCTCCAGTGCTGAGTTCTTACAGTCAGGTCTAGAAGGGTGTGGTGAGTTCTAGCAACAGGTTCTAGTGGTGTACCCTGGGTTCTAGTGGTGGGTTCTAGTACTGGGTTCTAGTACTGGGTTCTAGTGGTGGGTTCTAGTACTGGGTTCTAGCGGTGGGTTCTAGTACTGTGTTCTAGCGGTGGGTTCTAGTACTGGGTTCTAGCGGTGGGTTCTAGTACTGGGTTCTAGCGGTGGGTTCTAGTACTGTGTTCTAGCGGTGGGTTCTAGTACTGTGTTCTAGCGGTGGGTTCTAGCGGTGGGTTCTAGCTTTGGGTTCTAGTACTGTGTTCAAGCGGTGGGTTCTAGTACTGGGTTCTAGCGGTGGGTTCTAGATTGTTCTCTGACAGTTTGTTCCGTCCCTCAGATCAGGCCTTTCTACAGTTCTTTGGTGACGAGTTCCTTCGGTTGATGCTGATTCGCTTTGTGTTCTGTTCGGCGACGCTGCGGCTGCATAAAGTTTTCCGGGTAAGGGAATCAAACCCCCGGGCCGCTGGCGCTGCGCGGCCCTCAGGACTCACTGTGTGTCTGTGCAGGAGGCGCGCAGCTTCCCGGAGTCGTACCCGGAGCTGCCCAAACAGGACACGGTGGAGAGCGGCGTGCTGCAGAAGAACATCCTGGAGCTGGCGGCCATGGTGGACGTGCAGAACCTGTTCTGGGACGATTCTCTGGGAGCATACTGACGGCGGACGGCCACGGACGGCCAACGTTTGTACAGACGGACTCAACCGGCTCGTTCATCACAGCCGCTTTCCGTTTTGAATCCAGGTAACAAACCCATTGTCTCGTGTCCTCGTCGGAGAGTCCCGCCCTTTGTCTCTTCTCATTCCTGCCTCTTGCCACAAAGAGGGGACGAGCCGTAACGTTTGTGCACCTGCTGCTGGCGCCATCCGATCGGTCAGCACAGCCCACGGATGGGCAGCTTCCGACTTCATTTCTACATGAGCACAAATGCGGATGAGGCGCCGGCGGACGAGCAGGAGACGTTTCCCGCCGAGCTGTTGGCTGCATGAGGCTCCGTCCCGTGTCGGCGCGTCATCGTTCGTTTCGTTACTTCTTTTTCCTGATTCCTCTCGATGTGATGTTTGCATGACACACACACACACACACACACACACACACACACACACTCCTGTCAGATGAGAGGATGTTTAAAGGTTTCAAGAAGAACCTGGTTGTTTGTAGCTCAAACGTGTAGTTTGGAAAAACAATTAATGTATAGAAAAAAAAACAATTTGATGTTTTAATTTTGCTCAACTTGTGTTTGTCACGTTTTCTGTGCTGATGTTCACAAACATTCCTACAACCACGGCACTTTCTCCACGTTTGACAGAAAAAAAACTGAATTGGCAGTAAAAAATGATCCAAAAATGTTTTCAAACGAGTGTAAAGGAAAGAAGCACCAGGATGTTTGTTTTTAAATGAATGGAACTTATTTATCTTTATTTATTACGTTCTGTTCTCGGAGCTCAGACGGTGTCAGTGGAAGTTCTGGAACTAGATCACTAAGAAAAACTGATGGTGGCGCTTTTAAAACGTGACGGTGATGTTTACAGGATCCTTTGTTGGTTTTCACGTCGTCAGATCTTCGTGAGCTCTCCCACAGATAGCGGACACATTGTCATCATCAGTAGTCACTGAAGAAGCTGAAGACGTGAACATCCAGCGATGGAGGTGACGTTTGCGGCGTTCTTTTGAAAGCAGACGAGTCACCAGAAGGGTTTTTATGTTGGTTCCATTTATCTGGTCCAGTCTGTACGCAGATGAGTTTGAAAAAGGAACAAGAACCCCCTTGTGCATCCAGCAGGGGGCATCGCTCTGCATATGACCACGTCACATTCCAGCCTCTTGGACTTCAGAAGAACCGTTTTCCGTTGCGTTTGCGGACTCGTTTACATTCTGTTTCCTGCCTCGACGTTCCCCAGGTGTCCGTGTCGTGAGCTTGCACTTTATGAAGTTTGGTATTGTGATCATCTCGTTTGTTGTGCTGTATGAGCAGACGTGGTTGTTGTTGTGGTTGTTGTTGTGCCAGGCCTTCATACTGGTGATCTTTTTAACCGTTTGTGTGAAGTGATTTCTGATATTTTCCAATCGCAACTTTTCATCTGCGGTCACTTTCTAACAGTTTCTGCCTGAAGTCTTTGTCGAAACATCTCGGCTGATTCTTTATTTGTATTTTTTTCTTTTTTGTATGTGTTAGTTTACATGTGCTGAAGAGTTTGTTTACAGCCTCTGGCGCTGCTGCAGCACCAACTGAAACATGCACCATGACCTTTTTATATATACAAAAGAAATATCTTTAAAAAAAAAAAAAAACATTTGACGTGTTTGGACGTCGGTCAGCAGAGAAGAGAAAAGCAATGTGAGATTTGTACACAAGGAGTTCACGTGGTGAAAGGACACTCGGTGGCAGACACAGATCGTAGTGAAGGCGTGAACACGTCATGGCGGCTGCAAACGACTGCTGCGAGTAGTCGGTTATGTGTCAGTGTATCAGTCTTGTTAAAAGGTCATCGGAAGAAGAAAGAAACCAGGAAATATCCACATCCTGATCATTGATTAACCCTTTAACACCGACGTTATCCCTGGTGCTATCATACAGTACTTTGGAGTACCGTAGATGCATGACTATTTGCGCTATCACAGAACAGCTCCTGAAAGCTGAGAAGTGTCACTCGGGTCCTCTACCTGGTGAGAAGGAGCTAGGAGGAGGAGGAGGAGGAGGAAACGTCCATCGGTTCATGAAAGTTGACAGCAGCCATGTAGCTGTCTGTATGGTAATGACTCGTTGGATTCTGGCAACATGGGATTACCGTAATGACAGCAGCTTTGCTGTGAAGTGCAGCGTCTTATCTTTCAGGAACCCTTTTGTGATGGCGCCAATCATCTTGTCATTACGGTGCTCCAGTGTATCAGCAGTGACACCGTTGGTGTCAGAGGGTTTATAACTTTCAGTGGTTGGTGATCGTCACATGAAAGTCCTGGAGACATTCCGTAGTTTTTCGGTCGTCATGAACCAAATAGCCGATGACGGACTGATGGCTGACGTGAACAACGGTCGGTTGCAGCTGGGACGTTGATGAAAGTTGTTGCGTCCTCGCTCACGATCTTTGGAGAACTATTTTCTACGATCTGCGCTCTCTTCACAGTTCTCCACAGGTTCCTTCACTAAACTGCCTTTTTGCAACATGAAGCTTGTTCATATACAACATGTGCACACACATAGCAGAGGAACCGACCCGACTCTGTGACTTTGGAAGTAGCAGCCGGTTGGACCAGACGAGGATGGTTTGCAGCCGCACAAGCACAATTGCCCCCCACAGCGCCCCGATCACCTCTGGGACGTGACCTGCTGACCGACCGGCTCCAGCTCACACGTTCCAAGCAGCTCCGGTCACTTCAGTGGCTTCGCCTGTCGTGATGGTTTTTCAATGTGTCAAACTGTGCGTTGTATTTCAGTTGAGAAGAAGAAGAAAACGATAATTCTGTCTGTGCACAGCATGTTTGTTTAGAGTAGAATGTGCCAAAGACCTTTACACCCCCCCCCCCCCCCCCCCCCCCCCCCCCCCCCCCCCACCACTTTTTTTTTTT
>CAAKHB010002327.1:196-20272 GCA_901007665.1 Aeoliscus strigatus
CCTCATTGAGGTTTGCTGCTGGCAGGCCTGTGAGTCTGCAAGTCTTTGTGGCAGTGAGATGGATGAGCAGAGAGCAGATATGCTGTAAAGCGACCAGAACGATTGTTTCTATCAGACTATGCACAACAGGGCAACTGTCCAAAGAAGGAAACGACAGCTTCTGGTCTCTGATTTCACACATACACACACATACACACCACCTCTCCTGTAAGCTAAAAGCATCAGCGCGAACCTTCATGTACATGATAACAATATCCAAACAACGCTCCTATTAGCACTTCGATGATCCTCACGTGGGAGAAGGTGCACGCCACCGCCACTGCAGCTGATGCCGCCGCCGTCGAGACAATACTACACCGGAGTGTTCCGTAGCAACGAGCCATTCACAGTCACATTCAAAAAAACGCATTTGCTACGTATGATGGTGAATATATTGGTGGCTGATTGATGCCAAGAGTGTTTGCTTAAACAATGAATCATAGTGGGAGCTTTTGATTGGCTGGCATCTGAGCCCTGTCAGAATGCCCCCCTGCAGAGCACAGTAGAGGGATATTTGCATGTGTGTCTTTGTTTTGTGTGTGATTGTGCAAGACTACACGTGTGTGTTGTGTGTGTGTGTGTGTGTGTGTGTGTGTGTGTGTCTCTATGTGCAAATCAATGTGTGAGTGTGTGGGAGGATGAAGCTGTGGGGGCATATTTGCATGCGTCTGTGCGTGTCGGTATGTGTCACTGTGTGTGTGTGTGTGTGTGTGTGTGTGTGTGTGTGAGTGACAGTGTGTGGTGCATGTACGTGGAAGCACATGTGCGGCGATGTTTAATTAAAGCATGTGTTCGCTTCCTCGCACACACTGGTCAGACGGATGCTTAATTAATGAATGCTGTTAATTAGAGGAGAGGGAAAGTGAGAGCGAGGATGGTGGAGAAGAAAAAAGGGGGGGGCGGTAGGCATGGGGAGGAGTGGTAAAAGGGGTAAAAGGAAGTACGTGCAGTGTGTTCATCTCTGTGTTTCTGTCCCAGTTGTGTCATTCCTCAGAGCAGCAGAACATCGGCGCTGTGCAAATCTGCTCAAATCACTCCTCCTCCATTTCTCCCCTCTCTAACTTTTTCTCGTGCCCGTCTCAAATCGGCCGACCTCGTCTCAAACTCGTCTTTCACCTCTGTGCACTCTGTCTGTCTCTTGCCGTCTCTCATACTTTCTCAACCACTGCTGAGCTCGTACTGGAGCCTCCCTGTCCCCCTTTTTTCTTCCTCCCTCTCACGTTCTGTCCTGCCCCCCCCCCCCTAATCAGAGCCATATGCTGGAGAGGGAGGCAGAGAGATCTGACGATTGACGGGATTGTGTTGAGTGCGTGTTGTGTTTTGTGCACGCTTGCGTTTGATTTTCAAGTCACGTGTGAGTCTGATGCACACGTGGTCTGGATTTCACAAGACGTGTTATAACCTGTTTTTTTTCTTTTTCTCCCTCTCTGTGTTCTGTCTGTAATCCCTTCATCGCTCCGGTGTTTCTGTCACCTTCATGTCTCCATCCTCCTCACACCTCTCCACTCATCATCTCTCTGCTTCCCCCTGGTGGCTGTGAATGTTCACATTCTCATGCAACCCCCCCCAAAGTCGAGTGCTTTGTAATGCATTTGAATGGTTTTGGCAAAGTGTGTGTGTGTGTGTGTGTGTGTGTCAACATGAAACCACAACTGCTTTCTTTTTCAGTGTCTGATTTTTACAACATGTTCAGCAGAGGCAAACTCACGCAATGCGAACACACAATTCCACTCATAAAGAATAAAGTGACAGTGATTCTACTCCATCACTTACAATCTTCTCCAAAATGTTCGAGTTGGTGCCTTAACCTTCACCAAAATACTGCTTATGCTGTGATGTGATGTACTAATCCTTTATTCTCTTTTTGTTTCTGCTCCACCCTCTTTCTCTTTCCAACCACCCAATTTCTGCACCTTCTCCATTTCTCTGTCCCTTCCTCTGTCTGTCTCTCTCTTCATCCCACTTCAGGAGCCATGGGCAAGAGACAGAAGCAGAGAGGGGAGAGAGAAGTATGTGAGCTCCACACTGCAGTATTGATGACCCAATGATCCCCTGCAGAACAGAGCCAGTCAGGCAGACAGAGTGAGGCTCAACTCAGAATCAAAATCAGAATCAGTGCTACAACCATTTGGTAAAAACTCGTAGTCTGGTTGAGACATGAATGGAAAGTGTAATCTAATTGTAATGCTGTTGTGTGGGTGGTACAGAATGGAAAAGAGTGTGTTACAGATGCTGTAGATTTTCATATTCACAGTGTATTTAATACCTGGCAATGGCAGAGCATATTTGAAGGTGATAAATTGTTAATAAATGTCATAATTGCAACTATAAGATGTTCATTTTCGACTATTAATTGTCTTTTTTTCTTTCTTAGGTCACTGAATTGTCTTCATCAAAGAGGAAAAACTGATATACACACAGCTCAGTCGTTTTCCCTCCCCCAGTACGAACAAGACCACTGAATGAGTGGCTTGTCTCATCACCTCCGTTCAGGCCAAACTGGCTCTCCAGTGGGCTTTGGTGAGATAGAGGAAAAAGAGTGTGTTGGTGGGCTGGAGGGGCTGGAGGGGCCTGAGCTCTGGACCAGGGAGCTGGGGCTCCAGGATGGGTCCCAGGCTCCCACTGATGATGAACTGGCCTCGGTGATCTCCAACCACTTTCCTCCTGCCTCTGCCTCCACGCTGGCCAACGGCCTCCATCTCCAGCGAAGGGTGGGGCCCGGCTCCTACCAGCGGAGGCAGACACAGACTCACACGAGCGCAGAAACAGTCAGAAACATGCAAACGCACGTCGAGCCCGATGTGCATGCACAGTCTGTTCCACACACAATCATGGATGATTGTGGAGCTGCAGATATCAGTGCAGGAGAGGGTTCCACACCTGAGGCCGCACACACCACGTCCCCTCAGCCCCTGTCTTTAGCACATGGCAGCCACCCAGCCTCCACCAACCAGCTGGCAGCTCCAGTCCTCACCGCAGAAACAGACATTCCCTCCAACTTCTGTCCAGTTGCCATCAGTCCAAACGCAGGGTCCACTTCTCTCCCGGTGGAGTCAGAGAAGAAATATGCGCTCCGCAGCTCCGGACGTCCCCGCTTTCCGTGCCACCTGCGCAAATCCTCCCGCCTCCGGCGCAGCACAGAGGATGGAGAGAAGAGATCAGAGCGCGAGAAAGGAGAAGAGCAAGATGCAGCATTAGTGGAGAAGATCTGGAGGGTAAAGGAGGAGGTGACAGATGTCGAGAAAGACGAGCATTCGTCTGTGGAAGTCGTTCTCCCCACAGCTCCCTACCCTGCCGAGGCAGCTCTCCCTCTGACTCTACCCAAACAGGTTCCTAAAGCTTTGACCAAACCTGGGCCCAGACTCGGGCACAGACCTGGACCGAAATCTAGATCGAGGCCGGCGCCAAAATCTGTCCAGAGAGCAGGTCCAAAAAGTGTCATGAGACACCATCAGGCCGCTCAGCCGCCGCCTCAGTGTATCCATCAGTTACCATTTGCAAGCACATCCACCATCTCTGCACCACGGATAGCGATGAAGAAAGAGGTACCTGTTGCAGCGGTGGAGGTGCTGGCTCCCAACGGCCGGAGACGTGGACGTTACTTCGGAGTGAGTTCATTTATAAATCACTGAATGACTTTATGATGCAATCATTTGTTTTAAGACTTTATGTTGAAAGTCCAGTCCAGACCGAAGATTCCAGGCTCAACAAGTTAACTTGCAACATGTAACTACGTGCAACGGAGCGTTCCAGCAACAGTCCAGTTCACACTGACTGTCGTTTCCATGGCAATGAGTATGGTGCCGTAATGCAGAACAGCACAGCAAACCCTGCCGGAGAACTCAGCTCTTCTACTCTGCAAATTTCTACAATTCGCACTCTGGCATGTCTCTTGTTAGATTTGTTAGCATAGCATTTCAAGCTTTCATGTCCTCCGTTCAAAAGTTAGCATGTTTGTAGATGTATACGTTACCCAGTCCGTTGTTCCTCGAATCTTTGGTATGGAGTGGCCTTCAAATCTGTCTGTTCTTCACAGGTGCGGAAAATTGTCGTCAAGGTGGCACGCATTCCTGTCAGCCTCAGCCGCCGACAGAAGAGCTACAAGATTTCCAACATGGAGACAATGACCGCAGTGGAAAAAAACAATGATGGAGGTTTAGAGGGCACAGAGGCAGTCCGGGAGCCGACTGCACTTCTCCGCATGAAGAATAATGGGAAGAGCGTTATGGTGATGTTCCCTCCTGGTGAAATGCCCGTTATTCTCAAGCGCAGACGGGGACGACCGCCTAAACAAGCGTTGCCAGGGACGCCGACCATTCCAGGAGAGCCTCAGAATGTGGGGAATGCTGGCGGTAACGGCGACCAGCTGAAGAAGCCCCGCAGGCGGCGTCGGACTAAACTCCCTTCCCCTTATCCATCATACGTTAATGATACTAATGATGTGAAGACAGAATATGGGGATGTTCTGTCCAGACTGGCCTTTTTGAACCGCCAGCCCCCTGCCCCCGGCCGCTGCTCTCCCCCTCGCTGCTGGACCCCCAGTGAGCCAGAGAGTTTTCATGTCCCCATGGAAAACCCCGGAATATCCACTTTACTCCATCGACTGACCGGGTCTAGGCGTCCACGAGGTGGCCGAGGTGGAGGCGGTGGAAGAGGTGGAGGAGCGGCGGGGGGTGTCGGGGTTTGTGAACAAAATCAAAACACCTTCAGCGACTTCTTTGAGTCCATTGGCAAGAAGCACAAACTGAGCCCCCTGTCTCAGCATGGACTACCGAGGAAAAGAGGGAAAGGTCCGGGCGGTGTTGGCAGAGGAGGGGGTATCGTAGGAACAGAGCCAGGGGGAGAAAAAACGGTCCGAAAGAGACGTGTCAGAAAAAATGGCGCATTTAAAGGAGAGGGGGAGTGCATGGGGCAGGACTGGCCAAATGAGGCAGGTCGCTGGGGAGAGGAGGGGGGTATGTGTAAGGAGAAAGGGTTGGGTGGGTATCAACTCTGTGGATCTCCAAGAGGAGGTTTTTCATCCTGTGAGGGCAGGAGGGGAAGTGCCTACGGCGGTTCAGTGGGGGGCCGGGGGATGGGGCTGGCTGGGGAGGACTCACAAGGCCTATTTGCAGGATATTTCCGATCGTTGCTCGACTCGGATGATTCGTCGGACCTTTTGGACATTTCCACCTTGCGGTCCAACCCCCGCAAAGCTTCATCCAGCGCTGGATATGAGCCATCCAGTCCAGCTACTGGTCCCAGCTGGTCGAGCACGTTTCCGAAGTGGGGCATCAACGGGGCGGGTTCTTCTGCAGACGGTTCTGTGCAGACACATAGCTCCTCAGCCAGGCCTCCATACAGCTACGGGTGCCTGGCCCAAACATCTCCTACCCCTTCTACCTATGCCAAATCCACCCCGTCATCTCACTCGCAGTCTCCTAGCTCCCCCCATCCCGCCTCTTATGGGCCCTTTTCCTCTGGCTACTCCTCCTCCTCGCCTGCAGGAGGCCCACAGAGATCCTCAGATTGCAGCTTTTCATACGGGGGAGGAAACAGCAGTGGTAAGACCACTCCTGTTGGTCAGATGAGTTATTCCAGCTACCAGGCAGGTGCCAAGAGGGGCTATAGTGGATATCATTCAACAGGTCCCACATCCCCAGGAGGAGGCTACATGTCTGTGGCCAAAGGCCCGTTCAACTACTCCTCCACTCCAGAAGGTTTCAAACAGTACAACTGCAATCAGTGGAGCTACAGGTAAATCACTTGCATGACACAAATTTGAATATAAAGGAGCTTTTAAGTTGTGGCTGTGTAATGTTTAAATGTGTTTCTCTCACTTACATTTACTCTCTAACATCTCCTCTGTATTTTGCAGACAAGGGTATGGTGGCTGGTCAACTGACATCTTTGGATCTCAGTTTCATGGCTACGGTGAATATGGCTCCAATGAGTCCAAAGACATCTTGGATATCTCCAACTACACCCCTCAGAAGGCCAAGCGACAACCTTTTCCAGAAAGTCTATCAGAATCCTCCTCCGACTCTTTACATCTTGGCTCCACAGCCACTGGTAGCGGACCTATCTCCATGGGTGGTATTTACAAACAGAATGAGACCGTGTCTCTTGGCGGAGAGGGCGGTCCATCCAGCCTGTCCAGCCTGGAGAAACTGATGATCGACTGGCATGAGAGTGCCTCGGCGCCCTCCTATAACTGGAGCCAGAATGTCCTCTTCCAGGGCGGTGGGACCAGTAAGCCTGGCCGAGGTCGCAGGAAACGGACCGAGCAACAGTCGGAAAAGGAAGGTGGTTCCGCTTTGCACTCTGATTCGCCATCCAGTCCATCGCCAACACCCACTCCGGGACCTAAGCGGGGAGGGGTCGGAGGACGGGGCAGAGGGTCTAGAGGAGGCAGAGGGGGCTTGTCTTCATGTCAGAGAGAGCGCCTGTCAGGGGCCAAAGGAAGGGCGAAGGCTGCCTCTACATCAGGAGTAAGAAGAGCAGGGACGGCTGGAGGTCAGGAAGGGTCAGGCTTGTTCCAAGAGGGACTGGACTATTACAGCGGAGACAGTAGTAGCCTCTCTCCCCTGGCCACCCCAACTCCTGCACCACCCCCCAGCTACCCCCAGGAGCCCTGCGAATACCCCTCTCCTTACTCTGCCCACCCCTCTACACCTTCTTCTGAGGAGCGATATCCAGCCTTATTCCCTGGAGAGTCCTCCTCTTCCCTCTCACCCAGTGTTTCATCCCCCCCTTACCCTCCGAAGCCCACCCCTCCTCCGTCCCAGTCCTACCACCTCGTTCCCTCCAGGACCTTCTCCCCCTCCTGCTCTCCTTTACCTCGGATAATACCCCACTGCGGCACTGCACTGAGTCCCTCACATCGCCCCCCTCCGAAAGACCCACAGTTTGCTCAGTATGACTCCCCCAGCTACTGCAGCTCTCCCTATTGGTACGGACAAACCTCGCACGGCAGCAGCCCCAGCCCGCACACACACAGCACACACTCTAATCCATCCGTGCCCGTACACACGAGTCCTCATGGAAACACACATGGAAATCAGTTGGCAAGCCCGAACGCAAACACACATATAAACCTGACTCCCCATGACACACACCATCACAGCGCACAACTCCCCACGAACCTGAGCGCACACACCAAACCCTTTCCCAGCTTACACCTCCAGAGCAATGCCGCCTCCCATTCAAACCCACACGCCAACAATCAGCTCCATCACAACGCGCACAACCCCAACACCCACCTCTCCTCCCATAGGCAGTCCACCCCCAGCCCCAGCCTCCACTCCCTCACAGCACCTCTGCTCTACGAGGAGCGGGGCTCCCCCTCCACCGTCACCACCCACAAGCAGGATCTCACCCCCCACACCATAAGCACAAGCCAGTGCCAGGGCTCTTTGCCTCACTCCCCGTACCCCAAACCACCCGTTGACTCATCACCACGTCAGGAGGACGCTGGCAGCTACTCCATGTCTCACCTATCCTGCCAAGGCATGGGACACCGCTATTCCTCCCAGGCAGCACAGGGAGGTGGGGTCCTGTGCCAGCTCCTGGACCCAGCCAATGACGACAGCTTCAGCGTCACCAGCCTGTAACAGCAGGTACGCAACATTTGTAAATACAAAAAGCCAAGCGCCACCACTAAAAAATACAATAACATTTATCGAGGAGTGAATACTGAAGATGCGAGGCCCCAGAGAATCTTTCCACTTATGCTTATGAAGCCTTAATGGATATTTGACTGGATAGTAAAAAGACAAAACAGCAAACTACTAAGCTGTTACTCATATTGGAACGCTTCTCATCAGATTTTTGGCCTACACTGCTGCATAAACAAATAGACAATAGAAATTGACTGTGAAAACAGCCAAATAATTATACAGGTTTGTCTGAAAGTTCACATTAATGATCGATTTGCTTCAGCTCCACACGCTCAGTAAGTATTGGTAGATGAAAAACAATTATAGGTCGATGTCACTGTGTTTTATGGTCGCTTCATATTTGCTAACAATGTCTACAATAGTGTCCGTCTCTTCACCCCATCTCTCCTTCTCCCTCTGTTTGTCTTTCAGGTGCAGTAAATCCAAGCTTTTACAGATTTGCAAACATTTCTTTTTTTTTCATTTTTGTAAAGGAAACTTCTATGTGAGCGACTGTGAAATGAAGGGTGAGAATTTAGCTGCCAGCTTTGGACAGTAGAGCTTTAATTCTCCGGCATTGACAATCAAGATCAACGGCAACTTAAAACACCCGAGCATGCTCGCACACACACACACACACACACACACACACACACACACACACACACACACACACACACACACGCACACACCGCACACAAGTGCATGTGCAGACTCATTCTCTACCTGAACATGGACACATCGAATCATACAAGTGTGCTCTCAATCACTTTCTGGGCTGGAACAAGGGAATTGCCAAGAGGAGCTGACGGAGGAATACCAGACGCTGAGAAACTGAGAAAAACCTATTGCCTCACACCCCTTTTTTTCCATCTGTGATACCTAAAGGACTCCTAGAAGTCTGTAGCTCACCAAATCCAACTGGTCCTGTGCTGTACATCTGCAGTATGGACCACACTGCTCTGTTTCGTTCCTCTGTCCTCTCATATCCTCCTCTGCTAAACCAGCAACGGCGCTCTGCACTCGACACACTTACCTGTTTCTCTGTCTTATGCCCTCTCTTGAACTGCATCTAGACCCTAATCATTCTTTTAAACACCATTAGCCCTTCTCTGTGCGCTCCCTGTGTTGTGTCCGAAATGCAAACAAAACCAGATTCTGCTCTTGAAATACCAGCATCTGTACGTACAAGTTCAGCTCCAAACCAGGGCCCCCCCTCCTTTACTCTGAAGGTCCGCCAGCAACATGCTCTCCTCAGTGCAGTGGCATGGTTTCTCTGCCAGGGGTGGGTGGGGGGGGTCTGCAGCATGGAGACTCTACATCCTGTGTTTTGCTGTTTTAACTTAAAGGGAAAGAGACAAGAGACATTGAAACCACACACGGACCCCAAAGAGGCTGTTGTTTCCTGTGTGCACATGTGAGAGAACGATGAGCTCGCGTGACTACAGAAATGCATGTATGTGTGGATGTGTGCGCGCCTGTGGGGTCAAAAGGAGTCAAGCTCCCCAGACACCCCCAACATCTTGGCGGGGCTTCATTCTCTCTTTCACTCTCTCCCTTCTTTTTCCTGTGGTCTTGTGTTGTTCGGTGGTTTTTGTGATGAAAAAAAAATTGTATATCTGTCTGTTACATATCATGTATGTATCTGAGGTGCAAAATATTTAAATACACATTCTGTTCTTGCCATTGGTAATCTTGTCTATCGTATAATGGTTATTTAAGTCATTAAGGGTGGTGAGAAAATGACGGTTTGTGCGTGTGTGAGTGTTTTAGAGCCTCCCGAAGTATTGGGCTTCACCCAGGCTGTCTGGGACTGAGCGAGTGAGTTCAGTCAAGGACACAATTCAACAGCCTGGGAGAGGAGGGGGATGTGTTGGAAGGGAAAACCAGACTGAGGAAATCTGAGGACTGTCTTAGAGCTATTTAAGACATTGAAACAAAAATCTCATATAAGTATAAAAGCATAAGGACAGTTGGTTAGCAAAGAGCTGACAGAAAGGGACCCGTGATTTCATGTTCAAGGAAACATGCTCAATTACAGCAAATATAAATCTGCAGCTGTATTCATATGAACCAGACAGGAAGAGAAGCAGAGGGAAGGAAAGCAGATGGGGGTGTTTACCGGCTGCATATTGTGTACAGTTTGTCAACAGGCTGACTAAATAGACTCAGACATGACTGGAGGAAATGTGTTTGCTGTGACATTCCTCTGTGTAGTGGAAAGGAACGTACAATAGCAATAACACATGACGGACAGAGTGGGACTTTTCTACTTTCTTTTCAAAGTAACTGCCATAAATTGATATATTCTTGTGCAAAAACAAAACGGAGCCCACAATACTACACTAATAATTTATAAAACCAAATTTGTTTTATGTTGTTATCAGCAGATTTATTGAAGCATTAAACCAAAATAACAGCAATATTGGTCTGGTCCCACATACAGCAGCAGTGAAATGAATCTACCCAGATCTAGCAGCCACAGGATTTGGTAAAATCCTCCTATGCTATCAAAGGGGTTAGGATATAGGGATAAAAACATAACATTTGACTTTTATCACCAAAATGTGTTTTTGCCCCATCACTCCAACCTCAGCCTCAGACTCAAAATACTTGCAGACGCCATGTCAGCTCCATAAAAATGAACCACCTCCAATGGCTGGTTTCATCTCAGTTCATTCCCCCTTCCTCCTCCATTTAGTGGATGGGACATAGGCCACGCTTGAAACCCATGCCAAATCCATTTTTGTCAGATAATTTCTGACATTTTTGTCCATTCTTATCTCTGGTGTCCTTCATGATCATTTTTCAGATATGTCTGGGTTTGATAAGATGCTATATGAAGGGGTAAAAGCTGCTGACGTTAGCTTGTGTTGGAGCCTTTACTGGCCTCTGAATAGAGCAAAACAATGTCCATGAGCTGTTATGCTATCACTTGCGATTGAGTTAGGCCACTAGTAGCAGCTTTTATAACCTAGTTGTCCTCAACGTAAACTGAACACCACTCTTATTTAGGCAGTTGTGTAAAAAGTAGCCTACTAGCATAAAAACTAGCATTGCGTTCCACTCGCCACTGCCCAAACAAATCCCTTAATAATATGGCACGAATTGTTAATGGGACAGTCACTCCTTGATTATCTTTTATCGTGGCAGTGTGTTGCGACTTTAGCACTTTTTAGTGTTTTGTGTGTGTTCTTTTCCATTTGAGACGACAGAGGAGGGTACTTTTCAACAGTTAACCGCTAGCCTACTTTTAGGCTAGCGAGACAAAAACAAAACAAAAATGGCCGCCGTTGACCCAGGAATGTGCTTCGTCATCACGAGTGTCCCCCTGAGGGTAAGAAGGAGGAAAGTGGAGGAGGGGAGTTCTCAGCTGGGACTTTCCTCGCTGCCCTCCAGAAAAAAAAAAACTTTATTCACAGGGCACCGCGCCGGAGATGTTCCCCGGTGTCGCCACCCAGGAAACATGCGGACTGGCTTGCGGTGGTGGGGGCGAGGCAGTGTCCCCATCCGTTTGGGACTTCTTCTCATCCCGCCGCTCCTCCTGGCGCTCCAGCTGCTCGTCATCGGACCACGGTTACCTCGAACAGCGAGGGTGGGGGCGGAGGAGCAGGAGGGCGCGGTGGCTTTCTCCGTTATGAGCATCGAGCCGGACTGGAGCTCACGCCGGCGGGGAGCACCGTCCTGGCCGCATGTGACGGAGGAGGAGGCCGGTGAGGCGGAGGATGGCGACAGGATGGAGAGGGTGCGAGCGTATGAGGACGAGAATGAGCTGCCCTCGCTCCAGGTAAGTAACGCGAGAGAAAGTGTGATTTGAATTAGTGCGTGCAATTTGAAATCGATATTTTTCTATTCAGTGTTCTTTGGGGAAACATTGCACGAGATACAAAGGCTGAAGTGGAAGAGATTTTTCTAAAAGATTATATTCAGCAAATCTGAGATGAGAACCAGGAGACTTAGTCTTCCAAGAATATTTGTCTTTTTTCAGCACGTTACTTTTTGAGGTGATGTCTTATTTTAAGTTTTGATTCTTATATTTTTTCACTAGACATTAGACATTGTGATTCGACACAAGACAAATATTCTTTGTAAGATTTTGAGTTCATGCAGTGACTGTGCTGAGTCACTGTGCAGGTTAGTGCAGACATGATGGAGCAGGTGAGAGCAGGGGCCAAGCCCAGCACCGACTCGAAAGCCGAACGAGGTGGCAGCTGTTCTCCCCCCGGCCTCCAGGTTCACCCCTCCTGTGTTGGTATGCGGGTGCATCTGTCCCCGTGTTACCTCAAACTCCTTCCCCTCACCAGACTCTCCTTCTCTCACTGTCTCTCTTTCTGCTCAAGGCTAAACTCTGTGACTCATTCTAGTGAATCATCACCACCACACACACACCCCCCCCATCTTGGTTGCCATGGTGATCACAGGGCTCAGTCTGCACTGGGTGGGGGCTTTGCATTAATGTGTGTTTGTATATACAGTGCCTCAGGCAAATATGTTACCAGTAGAACTGAGGTCAGAACCCGTGACCTGCCTCCTCAGCACTCATACCAAGGGGGGCGCACAGACACACACACACACACACACACACACACACACACACACACACACACAGACCCATTACTGTCATTCCTATGCATTACCCTCTTTCCCTCAAATCCGCTGCTATTACTTCCATAGTTCTACATCGTGTTTTTGTGTGTGTGTGTGTGTGTGTGTGTGTGTGTGTGTGTGTGTGTGTTCCCAGGTTGGACCCCGACAGTTGGAGGTGCAGCCTTGGGCTGCAGACAAGCCGTCTTTCTCAGCAGAACTCAGTCGTATCATTACGTATATCACTAACCCACAGGTAGGATGTCGAGCAGAACGAGGTATCTCATTCTGCCAACTGTCAAAACACCATGAGTGCTTTGTTAGATTAACACAGCAACAATTTTGGCAACTTGGCGGAGTCCACTCCACCTTACAATTAACTGAATGTCATAGTTTACACAGTGTAAAGTCATTTCCAAACCCTCTCAAGAATCCACACAACCTCAGATGTCACTCATTAAAGTATGCACTACACACTAGCCTACATACCAGATACTAGCTTATAAAATTATAAACGTGACCAGGATGTAAGAGTGGAGCTCTCCCTGAAGCACCCAGGCTACTCTCAGACACCCGAAGGACTTACAGATACAGCAGCCAAGCCTCAAAACTGCTTCTCATTTCCTTCTGCAGCTGACTTGTTGGGGTTAATATGGCAGTAACACGATCAGTCAGGTGATGCCAATAGCCGAGCAGAATTCTGCCAAATCTGGAGCCAGAAGAGGACTACAGAGTTCCAGAATGAAAAGTAGACACCAAGTTTTAGGGAACTGGCAGGCAGGATTATCAGATGACTAATTTATATGGACATGTTTTCATGATTTCCTTCATCCTTCACCCTCAAAGCCACTGCGTTAACATGTTTCCATTGTAAGATGTTTAAAAATGAGCTTGTTGACTTGCGTCTCTTTTTCCCACACTACTACTACTCACTTATCCCATTAAATGACACTCACAGCGAATGTGGTCTGATATAGTTCTTTTTGTCTTAGAGCTGTATCCCAGACGTCTGTTTCACTAAGTGACCGCTCTTCTCCATCCCCAGCTGAACTGCTCCAGGGTCTTATCTCCTGGTCAGGCTCAGACATCACGTCCCTCCACACCCTCAGCCCGCTGGCTGCTGTGTGCAGAGGAGTGGCTCCTTCCAGCAGCGGACACGCCATGTGTTGCTTACTCCTTCAGGTGCGCCCATGTATCTGTACAATGTGTGCGTTTTTGTTTTTCCGCTTCGTGCTGCAATGCTCATGTGTTGGTATCGCTGGATTAAACGATGAAACTCGCCATCCTCAAACCTGTTCGATCGTCTGCCCTTTTTGTGTTTGTCTCTCTAGTATGGATGGAGGAGATGCTGCTTTTCTACAGACTGTGCTGGGGCTGGGTTGCGAAGTCCACCGATTTGATCCCAGTAACTCCAATGCATCTGGTGGTCACCTTGGCAACAGTTTGCCTAGTAACCATGGTAATGGAGGTATAGCAAGCCAGCACAAGATGTGGCTGGAGTGGCGAGTTCTGAGGAAGCGCAAGCACAAGACAAGAGGCAACATGGGTGGTGTTTCTCAAACACTGGCAGATATCATGGCAACTCTGGGACACCACATAGTAAGACACACGCGTACACAGACGCACACAAATGTTGAGAAACGGAGCCAAACAAGCATACCTCAGAGTCTTTTCACCCCAGCATACCCAGAAAGCTCCCTTACTTGCATGTTCCCATAGCAACAGGGCTCTGCGCCATCCCTGGCTGCCATGGCAACAATTATAAGTGAGTGAATCACATCCTGGCTCAATTACTTGCTGCAGCCACAAGAGGGAACTGCATACCTACAGTTTGAGTGTGTGTCACAACAAGGTGCTCCATCAGACATGCATTTATAAATATATGTCATTATTTTAATCACCTCACCTTTATTGTGTAGTAAGGTGCACAGTAGCTGTCGTCATGTTTTAGACACAAAGATCAAATTACAAGTCGATTCTTTTTGTGTTTCTTTAACATCAGCTCCAACATTCTTTATCAATAATGATGTTCTGTGTTTACGGTCCTCTAGGTTCACTTCCTGTACGCCGACCTCCTGAGTGCAGAATGGCGGTTGTTCCAGAATTGGATTGAACAGGGAACTTTGCAGCAGGTCCATCATGTGGTTGCCACAATGCACCTGCAGTGGGCGGGGTTTGAGGTCGGCGGATCAGATGAGGACGTGCTCCGCTATTGGTTCAGTGTCCTACAGGGGGTCAGAGCGTCTGGACTGAGACTGGTCCACAGCTCAGCTGGACTGGGCCGCAGTGTTCTAAAACGAGCTGTTAATGCTCACAGCTCGTACACGCTCAGCTGGGTCAACACGAGACACTGACGCACAAGTGACGCACAGGTGACACGCGGCTGACACGCGGGTGACACAGGCATACAGCCATGGGCGGACCTCAAAGAAGGTGAACTGAACCTGGAACAGACTTTTGGTTTGTTCAACAGCTGAGTTCCACACTTCCTGACTGACATCCCCATCTAGTGGAGGTGGATGGACCTGCCATTTCATTCGACTCCATCCTCAAGAGCACATCATGCAGCGCTTGTAGATAACGGTTGATTTGACCAAATAACAATCAGTGATCTGTTTCTGATCTGCAAACAACCCAGACAAAGTACAGGGACGCTGCTGAGCAGGTTTTATGAAGTTTGTCCATGCGACATGTTCGGGAGTGTGTGTTTGAGCAGTTATGACTGAGATTGGGATATTTTAATGTAGCCTTTGAATTGATCGTTTTATGTTTTTTTTTTTCAATAGGCCTAATAATTGTGCAATAGAACGGTGTAATGCAGAAGACCAAAAAAAGATCTATATTGACCACTGTGAAATATCCTGAAGTCTTTCATACTGATATATTTTTGCACTCTGCTGTGTACTGTATAATAATGAACACAAGTTAAACCATCACTGTTTACAGATGTCATGATGAAATACATTAAACATCATGACTATTTCTGCTAAAATGTTTTAATTTCCCATATTTCTACATTTGTGGTTATTAAAAAATCTGTTAAAAATATCTATCAATCTCTTATTATTCACTTAAAGATGAGTTATATTTGCTGATTTGTCCCTTTAGTTATTCGAGCTCTCACCCATCAATATTCATTCCTAGATACTGATGGATACAGTTCATAATCCTGTGGTCACATCGATAGCTCATATGGCTGAGATGAGTGGAAAAAAGTGAAAAACTATATTCAAACATGTTTCTTATTGATGGATGGTGTGTTTCCCCATGAACTATGATTTGTTTTCCAATGCCTCTGTTCACCTAATAATACGTGTCCAGCTGAAATAAGCTTGATGTGGGCATCCGCCTACAAAATAGTGATTTTAATCTCTCAACGTCAATATGATCTATAGTATTTTCTGGAAGGCTCTACAGGTCATTAGACACTTGTCTGGATATCTGACGTTACTGGAACACACTCTCCTTCAGAAAACCTTGAGCACTTCCGCACTGCGCGAACTCTGTCGAGATGAACGATCCATTTCACGTAGTTATTTATTATCGTGAGTGCTTTCCTCCACAGTGGGCTCTGATTCATGAAGGCCGATGCCAGTCATTCCTGGGACTCGTTCCAACTCGCTAAAGCGTACGTAGGAATGTTCCTTTGCCTCCGCCCTCCGCTACGCAAATTGCGGGCAGATGTTCGCCACCAGTCGGGGCGGAGTTGCGCTTTGTACGTTGTCATTTCCACATTCTGTTCTCGGCACAATCATCTGACAGGCGCAGTAGCCAATTAGAATTGAGGAGTTGAGATTCTCCACCAATCAACATCTTGCAATCTCGGGACTTTCGTAGTCCCTCTAGTTCGACAGCAGCATACTGCAACCGCTCAACGTTTCTGGTGGAAAACTTCAGGTAGAACAACAAGTCGACTGCGAGGAGAGAGCCTACAGCTGTCAATTGTGACAGTAAGTAAGTTTTGATTCGGTAAAGTTGTTTTCACGAAGTGAGGGGAGCAAAAACAACTGTTTGGTTCTTTCTTCGACGTAAGTGGCGCTTACAACTTACTTCCTGCTCTGACAAGGCCGAGATGCCGAAGTTACATTTTAAGCTAACGTTAGCTTCCTGCGGAAAGTACGACCTTCCCCACTGTATTTGTTCGTGTTTATGTTCTGGGTTTGTGAAGACGTAATTTTGTTCAGCCTAACTAATTCCAGTCACAATGACAGTTCAGCGTTTACAGTCCAGGCGAACTTAGCCAACGATGTTTTCAGTCTTTGTAGCAGGTTCTTCCTTCCACCACACGTATAATGTGTTTTAATGGACACACCAAACATGACACAAACACCATATAGTGTGTCTTAGAGGTGACAACCTTCCTGTCAGTTGGGGGAAAATTGCACAGTCTGCTTAACTGCGTCGTTTACCGAGGCCCCAACATGAAAACTTGTAATTAAGCAACCGAATGGGGAATAGGAAGCAGTGCAGGGTGTAGTTAGTGAACCCTGCCCGCCTTCACAGTCTGGGCCACAGCTCCCAGAGCCTCTGGAAGGTTCCACTCCCCAGCTGATTAAGGACCCCTGATATTCCTCACTGTGTGGGGAGATGACATCTAGGCTGTGGCAATTATTATGTTAAAACCTTATGTTTATTCAAGTGTGATTTTGCAGAAATTGGTGCTGAACTGTGTGTTCAGTGGAGGCTTCAGTTTTGCTTCTGCTTTATTCCAGACTGGCTCTGTGTTTATTTATATGTGTGCTTTGTGTCACTTTGCATGTGACTTAAAGGTTGGGGGTGAAAGTAACATATATTTACATTGTTTGTTTATTTCTTTTTTGTCAAAAACAAACCAGGGCATGTTTCACAAAGGATTGTTAGCAAAAACTGAAATGAGGATGGCTCTGCAGGTTTTACCTTTATTTATAAATTGATGACAAACATTAAACTTTGAACATGTTTTATTTGGTTTCTGTCAGTTTACATGAGAATAGAATTGAACACTGCAGCGTTGTCCCTTATTTCCGTGTTGACAAACCCTGGGTTTTCACTAAAACAGCTTTGTGAAAACAGTCCCAGATCCAGTGAGGTTTTACCACATACGACATAAACCATCAATCACTTGTTAAAATCCTTGTAATGTGTGCTATCTGTGACTCAAATTACTCTCCTCCACTTCCTCCAAACAGGGTTGGGCCAGCCCACCAGCCACACCCCAACATGCCTCTGGTCACAAGGAACATCGAGCCACGGCACATGTGTCGGCAGACGATCCCCTCAAACATCCGCAGTGAACTAGAATGTGTCACCAACATCAGCCTGGCCAACATCATCCGACAACTCGGCAGCCTCAGTGAGTGTTGGCTGTGTGGTCGATGTGTTGACTTGATGGTTGACGGTGTGAATGACGTGTAATTTGGTGGTCTCATGTGTAACGTAATTCCAGAAGATCCCCTTTACATGTGCTTGTTTGTTTGCAGGTAAGTATGCTGAAGATGTGTTCGGAGAGCTGTTTTTGCAGGCAGAAGCTTTTTCCCTCAGAGTAAATACACTGGGGGAAAGAGTGGATCGTCTGCAAGTAAAAGTCACCCAACTGGACCCCAAAGAAGAGGAGGGTAAGGACATTCACGTTACACCTGTTGGTCAGTTTCAGGTGAAGTGTTTTTACTGTTCGACCACTGCTCTGATCTGTGCTCCAAATCACGTTCAAAGGGCAAAATTCACTCACTAATAAACAGTCTGGCCTTCAAGGGCGATCAAACTCAGTTAAATCTCTCTCTCTCTCTCTCTCTCTCAGTGTCCCTGCAGGCCATCACCACCCGAAAGGCGTTCCGCAGCAGTCTGACCCAGGACCAGCAGCTGTTCACCCGACCATCTCTGCCCATGCCTGTTCAGGACACATACACAACATGTGACCCGCCCCCACCGCTCAACCACCTCAGCCAGTACCGGTAGGACTCTCACTCGACACTCATTCACACGTGCACACGTGTATGTATAATTTAAACGCACTGCCTTTATGCGTGTTTCAGACCTATGTAAAGACTTGACACATTGTTCTGTAGTAAAGTATATAAAAAATATATGTGACTGATGTGTATGATTGATTAGAAAGCAGACCAGAGGGAGATGAGTTGGTAGAAGAAGCCTCTGGGTAATAAGTGGTTTAATCTCATACTGAGTGAACTACTGATAGTGTTTTACCTGAAATATTTAAATTTGTTAACCTATACGCTCTGAGAGAAAGTGTTTTGTGTTGTGTGACTGCGTGTGATAGCACTGATGAATTAATTGTGTTGCAGGGAGGATGGGAGGGAGGCTCTGAAGTTTTACACTGATCCTTCCTACTTCTTTGACCTGTGGAAGGAGAAGATGCTGCAGGACACCAAGGACATCATGAAGGAGAAACGGAAGCACAGAGTGAGAGTGAAGCTGAGCTGAAAACTCAAACAAGTGTCCGTACTCTGCTGTTGATGAATGCCTCCTCTCTGAGCAGAAGGAGAAGAAGGACCATCTGAACCAGCGCACACTCAATCCTCGTAAGATCAAGACCAGGAAGGAGGAATGGGAACGCCGCAAGATGGGGGAGGAGTTTGTGGTGCCAAAGAATGAGATGATGTAAGTCCACGCGGCCCAAACGGTTGCTCACACTCCAAGTTAACAAGAGCGCTGTCACGCTAGTTAGGAAGTAAGGATGAGATGTTGTTGAGGCGCTGGCGGTCTTTGCTATCAGCCAATCTGTGTGCAGGGATCTGCTGGCTCCCTGGGGTCTGGGTGTGTAGCTCATCGTCCTTGTAATTGAGTGAGTAAATATAACACATCCGGGCGTATTAGGGCGGAGATAAATACGGCTGAGTTCTTTGATATTGCAAGAAAAAAAAAAACGCTGACGAACCACTCAGTTATTAAAGGATGCGTCTATTGCGGGATGTTTTTTATTAAACGAGGCGATAAAACACAAGCATGAGAGTCCTCTGATTGATCCCTACAGACAGAGGGACGTCCTCTGGTCGGTCCCTACAGACAGAGGGACGTCCTCTGGTCGGTCCCTACAGACAGAGGGACGTAGCCCAGGAATCTGCCGACAGTTTTACCAGCGATAGTGATTCTGGATGATCCCTCGTCACGTCCAGTCACATATCTGTGTTTGGTCAGTTCTTGTCACTGTGTCAACTGTCACGACACGATTCGTCTTCTGCTTTAAAAAACGCTGTTATACTTCCTCCCACTGCCTTTCAGGCTGATTTCCCACTGAAACAACGATGGTCCACTTCCACTTCAGTGTGTAAATGTCGGGGCTCTAGTGCAGCTGCCGACGTGTACTTTGGACTCACTGCCGTTTACCGTCTGTTTGAAGGAATTCCTCTGAGGGGCTGAACGGCAGCATCGGATCTGGAGACGGCTTCACGTCTGAAGGCCTCGAGCTGAGTACGGGCTCCTACGCGTACGAGTCGGGCTCCCCGCTGTCGCCGGGTCCGGATGACTTTCTGCCTCCCCCACCCCCAGACATGGTGTAAGTGGCACAGTGTGCTCCAGCCCATGCTACCAAATTACTTTTACTGTCTTACTTTAAGTGTAAAGAGATCATTTGACCTACAAATGAGACATTTTGATTAAGACCAATTATCCTCCTAAGATTTCTGCAGTGCTGATAAATGTGGGGGTCACTGAGACACTACCTTTGTTTTTGTTTAATCACTCTGTGATCTACAGGTACGGTGACGGACACTATGGAGCACCGACCCAGAAGCGTGTCAGCGTACTGAGTCCCAACCACCCCCCTCCTGCCCCCCCGACAGCCTCCTCCCCAGCCATCTCTCGCCCTAACCTCTCTCCT
>CAAKHB010002328.1:9688-37668 GCA_901007665.1 Aeoliscus strigatus
ATACACAACTAAATGTACTTTTCAACAGATTAAGTAACAGATGAAGAAATATAGTTATTTGTATCCCAAATCTTTTGTGACAATACACATTGTTCCTACTCCTTTAGTTTTGAACAGGTAGCTACACTCTGTCCAGGTACAGTGGACAGTGCAGTGCAGGTAGACAGGAAGCTGAAATGATTGTGAAATCATGAGATGTGGAAACATGTAAACAGGGAATCGAACCCCAAACTTAAATACAAAATAAAGAAATCAGAGCTCAGGGAGAGAACACAGGACACAGCTGATTGGACAAAGACTTTAAGGTGTGCCATGTTGAAACAAAAAAAAAAAAAAACGGAAAACAGTCCAAAATTGAATGACTTTAGTCCAGAATGCAAATCAAGACCAAACTGGACCACTGCTGTAGCTGTATAAATATTAACACAGAAAGATCCAGTCACCAGTTTATTATTCACCCTGAGCACACCAACAGAATCCAGCATTGATCAGCATTTTATGTGAGGAAATCCTGGGGGAGACGGAACGTCAGAATCTAGATCATACAGACTCCTTCTGTCATTCTAATGAGCCATGGAAAAACACAGAAACTTGAATTATAAAAGAGAGTAACAAGTAAAAGTACATATAAGTAACAGTCAAAGTGTACTGATAGAGTATAGTACTCAGTCAATATACAAGACAGCTAATTGTCTGTCACATGGTCACAGTAAACATATGAAATCTAAAGAAAAAAAATGTTGTCCACTTAATTCAAATGATTTCTAATTAGTCTAATTATTTTTCTTTAACCTGAACAATAATGTGACTTAGATTATCTCTATACTCTGTAGGCACCTTACTGAATACTGTTGAGTACTACTCCCCGCACACCTGCACCAAGTCATGTGACCATGGAGTTCCTCGGCTGATATCGAGGTTGTTGATGCACAGCGGCGTCTCCTGCCTGAAACAAACAAATCAGTGTATCTACCTGTAGTTTTAGCTCCTTTTAGCTCAATGTTGTGGCGTAATGATCCACAACAAGTCACAAGATGGTGAATTGTCCGTAAATATCTATTTTCTCTACTGCATTTGTGCACGCTAGATAGGTTTGTGATCAATAGCTGCTCAGCAGAAACACCCTATTTGGTTTCCAGAACCTGTGATTTCGAGCACAGCGATGGTTCACAACTCTATGTGAGAGTCTGTGCAGCACAACACACAATCTCACAAAGCACGTACAAGTGTGTCGTGTAGCCCAATATCACAATCACCTAGGCAACTATGCTATTAGGCTAATGATGTGTATGTTGCACGTGACATGTTCTTACCTGGGATTGGGGAATTCAGATAGGCAGATGGACTTGATGTGGATGTCTCTCTGTCTATAGAATCGGAGGCCGGTGTTCTTGAGCTCGATGGAGCGGATCTCACACAGAGCTGTATGGTGACCCAGAACTCTCTGGTACACTGTCAAAACGGTCGAACTGAAGCACACACACAAGTAAATATTGTCAGAAACAGTCGTTCCCGCTGTCAAAGAGCATGAACTCTACAGTTTAATTCACTTATTTCTCCAGGCCTGTTACATGGAGGACGACGCTGCTGCTGCTGCTGTCGAGCTGTTAGCATGACCCCCTGATGGCGTTATGGGTTTAAGCAGCTACCCGACTCAGTGAGACACATGGGTGGGTACACCAGAGAGAACCCAACTGGTGGAGCTAAATCAAAATCTGCTTCACTGTGGCAGCTTGTTACCCAACCCGACCAATGCATTATCCTGAAATACTGCAGTGAAACCAATAAATAAAAATAGAAATAAAAGCAACGATAATAATAATATATCACAGTTTATCATATTAAATAGACTAATTACTGTTTTGTCTCTCTCTTTGTTTTGTCTGTATTATTTAAATTCATTTCTCTATGTGGCTTTAGTAAACCAAAATACTTTTACCTTTAGTGCATGAATAAGTTCCACATATTTTGGAAAATCCACAGCAGGAAACATTGTGTTCCACAGTTTACTGTCAAGATTTAAGTTGTGTGTGACACGTACAGCCTGAGTCTCTGTTTCGTGGTGACGTTGTCCGTCATCAGCGTCACCTCCACCTCTGCACTTTTACTGAGAGCAGAGACCTCCAGCTTGAGCAGGATGTGATGAGCTGTGTGGAGGGAGAGGCACATGTGTACTTTGTATTCATCAGTTAATATAATGGAGCAAGTACAAGCATAGGGGGGGCACAGGTGACTGTTGACAAACTTTCAGAAGAAGTGACCACATCGGCCTAGCTCATACCACAATAAGGCGGTTTAGCAGTCGTCATCAGGAAAACTTTCTGCTCTTTGGGGATCGGAGAAACAGTAACCCCGCTGTTTTCTGACAAACCTGAAACACACACACACACATCCAATCACTGCATGCACATTTACGGTGTCGCTGTATCAGTATGAGAGAGACTGTATGTGTCTGTATTTGCGTGTGTCACAGGTCCAAAAGATAAGAAGCAGCCAAATGAAGACGTGTGACGAGATCAAACCTGAGTGCACCCTGATGCCTTTTCACCCTGGTGATTCTGAGACAAAACAGATCATACAAATACAAATACTTATTTTACCACTGACATTAAACCTGCATTCCAACTTTTTTTGTACTGGCTCCACTTAGAATGCACACACAGTACTTTTTAAAATTATATTATATTGTATCGTACTGTACTAAATTATATTATGTTATGTTATATTATATTATATTATATTATATTATATTATATTATATTATATTATATTATATTATATTATATTATATTATATTATATTATATTATATTGCCTTTACATGGTAAAACATTTATAATATTATCAATTTTCTAATTATAACTGAACTGTAGTAAGAATAGACCTAAGAAATATGTCCAAAACTGTATGGCAGTACACAATTTTATCTAAAGCATTAATACTAGGGTGGTGCGGTGGCTAGCACCGTTGCCTCATAGCAAGAAGGTCCTTGGTTCGCTTCCTAACCTGGGATCTTTCTATGTGAAGTTTGCATGCTCTCCCCGTGAGTACTCTGGGTTCTCCGGCTTCCTCCCACCTCCAAAAGCATGCTGAGGTCAGTCTAAATTGTCCCTAGGGTTGAGTGTGTGGCGACTTGTCCAGGGTGTACCCCGCCTTTCACCCCTTGACAGCTGGGATCAGCTCCAGCACACCCGTAACCGGATTAAGTGGCAGAAAATGAAATTAATACTAAAAGCTCATTTTCTAGTGCTAGAATAAGTTATTTTGTGAGTGGGATTTCCGAAACTAGTATAATTCAGAAAAACATTCTCATATCTTTCTCTTGTATAGTGAAATACGGAAGCGTATTAGGGCCACGTAGGGGAAAAATATCTGAGAGGGGGACAATTTTTTTTTTTTCACTGTGCACTTGGAGAAAAAAGTTCAAGAACAAAGTCAAAATTTCGACCGGGTGGAGGTGAACACACATGCTCACCTATCTCAGGACATGTCCCGTTGAAGACATCACAGTCCAGGCAATGTCCATTCAAGAAGTCGCCATAGCTGGAACACGGGATGCCGATTAGTGAGCAGGAGCTGTTGAACGCACTCATGTAGGCGTACACCGCCCTCATGTGGTCACATATCACATATCCGTACACTGGCGAGCAGACAGAGGCACAGTGAGGCCAGCAACTGTGACAAATGACTTTTTTTTTTCAAAGTATGTTCAGATGTAGAACTGGACTATATGCGTTCAGGTATTGATATATTTCTAATATTCGGACAAACATGATTGCTCTCTTTAGGTGTTAATGATCACAGAACGCACTTGAGGCAAAACGGGAGCGGGAACATCCAGTCTGGTCCTGTCCGCCGTTCAGAAAGAAGTCAACATGACCAACAGGGATGGAAATACCGAAATCTGATTGAGGAGAAACAACGCTGGTTATCCTGATGAGTGATGAGTGCTGATACATAAACTACGGCTTTCGGAGGAAGGATTATTTCAAACTCACAGACAACTGACTCTGACTCCTCCTGTTTTGGATCAGATATTTAATATGTAAACAAACACACACACACATACACATATATATATATATATGTAAAGATGTTGTCTCACAGTCTGCGTCTGTGTGGATGGCATCAACAAACTGAGCATCAGACGGGTCGAGGCGGTCAAAGACGTCCGCTCCTTTAAACAAGGGACCAGCGGGATCGAGGGCTGAAGGGGTACAGAAGGACAAATATACAACGTAAAAATATAAAAAAAACAAAAAAGGATGCTATGACACACATTAATTCAAGGTGATTTCTGAAGTCTGTTCAAATGTTCTTATGTTGCCTTTCACTTTGAAGTGATGTTATTATTTGTTGAGTTATCTAAACCCTCAAACCACTTCTGCACTAAATATACACAGCAGCGACCTCCAAGACTTAAAACCCGGCTCTTGTGTTTGAATTACTCTTTTGGCTGCAGTTAGTGGTATATTAGATGGAGAAAAGCAGTGACTCCTGCCCAAACGACTCAGATTGTCATGCTCTCCACAGGATTTCTTTAACTTTAAACAACATTTCTGTCGAAAGGTGCAATTTGTACCTCAGCAGGGGAGGCAGCACAGTGTGAGTGGGCGGGGCTTATTTCGTCCTCCAAGGACGTTTGGGCAAAGAGGCCCATGGGGGGGCGGCTACATTAAAGAAAAAGCTGCAGTCAGCAGCCGTGGAACCTCTGAACGTCATTTACAATCAATAAAGAATCAGTGCTTTGCCTGGACTGGTGTATTTCTGCTGGGAACGGTTGGGTGTTCCTGGATGGGCTGTAAAGAGCACCGCTGAACTTCCAGAGACACAGTCACACATTCTGTGAAGTTTCACATTATTTGCTCCTCTTTTCTTTGACTGAGCATGAATGATTAATCAGTTCAACTGAAAATAAAGGATTCATGTCGATTTGTGTCGGACTCTTTTAGCCTTGTGGACGGCCAGCATCTACTGTATAAGCCATCTACAGACAGACATGAAACAAGGTCCTGTGAAAGGTTGATTTACACATTTTTATTTAATTTGTTGTGTTATTTTTCTTGCATCTGGACAAATTAAACCAACACAAATAATTTGTAACATAGCCTTGGGGCATGAGCTTGCTTCTGTTGGTTTTAAAGGTCACATGGTCGCTTACCTGTGATTCGTCCGATCTTCCCCTCAAACAGAGTTCCCACAAAACCTGCAACATGCGCCCCGAGGCTGACCCCGATGAAGTGTAAGGATTCCAGTTTGCATCCATGTTCCTGTCGGAATGACATGGGAGCCATGTGAACATTTTCTTTTCACGTGATACTCTCTTGAAGCTGAATAATAATGAATAATAATAATAACAATAATAGATCTATAGAAAAATAACTATATATATATCCAACAAATTAAAATGTAAAAATAATAATAATACCAATTCCTTAACATCATTATCCTCAGAGTGGTTGGTCATATTTTCTGAAAGGAGAAATCCAGTTGTCAAAGGTTTAGAATGGGTGTATGTAGTATGTATGTAGTATGTAAGTACATCGATAACAAAATGTCAGCAGTGTGCCTCTGAGCTTTTGCAGAATTTGTAGGCGGCCACACTCCTCCATACTTTGAGCAGCTCTGATCTAAAAAATCAGTCTCACCTGCAGCTGGTTGATGACGACGGAGATCTGCAAGGCCACTTCCTTGTAATTTTCTACCACCCGGTTGTAGGCAAAGGAGGCAGCGTAAATCCAGTCCACCACTAGTACGTTCACATCCTCCACCCTGAGGAGCTCCTGAGCCAACTTTTTGGCCCAAGACGGCTTGCTGCCTAAAACTCTGAGGACGAGTAGAGAAGGGTGGGCATGAAATAAAGTGGATGTGGAAATGAAGCTCACTGGCACTGTGTACAAAAAGGGATGTTAAAGCAACTCTGTAGAGCCCAGCGGCGCTTTGAGATGAAGTAAATAGTATTTAACTGAAACTGTAAAAAAAGGGGCTTTGTGATGCTTTCACCAGTTGAGGGAGATGAACATCAACTTCCTCATCAAAAAGGCCAAACAAATAACGCACTTTCTGCAGCAGCTGAAGAAGTTCTACCTGACAGGAAATGGATGTTGCATGTGCACGAGGTGTACACCTCCAATGCCTAACACCTGCAGTACCCAGGCCTCCGAGGTATGCAGTAAAGCTTGTGGACAAACCCCTCGTGATACAAAAACTCTTGGCAGGAGGCTGAAACCCATGAGAACCAAAACCATCTGAACAGCTTGTCATCAATCCTGAATTCCTCCCACCATCTCGTTCCACTTGTGTGTTGCGTTCATACAGTAATGTTCTTGTACATATACTGCACATATTTTATCATGACATTACATTTAAGAATGTCATGAGCCTCATGAGCCTCACCTGAACCCATGGAGGATGACCTTGGTTGGGCGGGAGACACTGAAGAGGCTCTGCTGTGAACTGGTGAGAGATTCCTGGTTGAACATCTGTGCACAGTCTGGGTTGGTCCTGGTCAGCAGCAGGTACTGGACCTGCAGGTCTTCTCCCTCCTCCTTTAGTGTGGTGTTACTCAGGTCAGCGCACTCATGATCGTTTTGTGTTTCTGGTACGTCTGAAGCGAAAGATATATTCAGTCCCTCCCACCGTGACATCCTTTCCATCTCCAACACGTTCATTTCAGTGGTTTTACATAATACAGTTGTGTCAGTCATGCTGTTTTTTTTTTATCCTTGTTTTATTTATCTTTCTTTTATTAACATATCTCCGTGTGCTGCTTCCTCTTTTATATAGTTATTTAAACTTTCTTTTAATAGCTTTTTTATAGGTTTGTAGCTTTTCAACTTTTTACATTTACAAATTTTGCTCTTCTGGTCTTTCCTTTATTTGTAGTTTGACTGTAGAAAGTTGATTTCATTGATTGTTGAGAGCCCGTTATTTTATACGCAGATGATCCAGTGACATGTATTATTATAGTTGTGATCATTATTTTTAAATACATTTGCCTGAAACGCTGTTTGTCCCCAGCTTTGTCCTTAAAAGAAAAAGGTTGAGTTGTTTTGTTTTTTTTTCTTTCCTTCAGCAGTAAACTCTTCAGCTGTCAAAACTACACATCCACAGTAGAAAACCACGTACCTGCCACTACTGCTGAGCTGTGGATCACCAGAAGTGAGAGCAGAGTCCTTCTCATCCCCCAGCCCATGTTGGCGGCAGCAGGCCGGAGCTGCGGTCAGTGTCTCCGGGCTCAGCTGCTCTGCTCGGCCGCTGGTCGCTGCTCGGGGGTCCGCTGTGGTGGAGGACCGCTCACCTGCCGGGCTCCGGACGTTCTCAAAGCGGTTCGACTACTTTTTAACCGCGAACAACCTCCCTAATGGCTGTTATGATATTTAGTTTTGGTAGATTTCTTTGGTTTGTTTAGCAGGTGTATGTAAATATGTTTCGCTGAAAGAACACTGATTGGTTTTCCTGCTTCCGGGTCCCGCATTGATTGGCTGGTCTCAGGTGACGTCACATAAATAAACAGGGTGGTAATTAACCCTGAACAGAATTTATTACTAATGTTTACCATTTACCGAACGTATTTGTCCACTGATGTTGTTTCTCTGTCAGCCAGTTCGGCCCTATTTGATTTTCCGTTATTTGTTTGTCTCTGCCAGCTCCTTATTTACATTTTAACCACCGAGTGAACCTTTTCCTCAGTCATGATAGTAAATAAAGTTTTATACATGTCATCTAAAAATGTAAAGAGAGTCACATGTATTCCATTTAGCAAATTAGTTTCCCTTTTTAAAAGCTCCAGATGAACAGGCTTATCAAAGATGTCCTTGTATGCACTTTACTCAGAGTTTGTTTTTTTCTTTAATTTCAGTTTCCCTCCCCAGGCTGGATTTTGCACCATGCAAAGCGATGAATCCATGGCCTCCTTTTTATTCAATGGCTGTTTGTCTAAAATTCTGGACTCTGGCCTAACTAGTTTGTGTGTGTGTGTGTGTGTGTGTGTGTGTGTGTGTGTGTGTGTGTGTGTGTGTGTGTGTGTGTGGTGTCCTCATTTGTCTGAAGGGAGATCAGTTATCAGCAAAAAGATACCACTGATAGTGAACTTTGAATGATGCCTGCTGTTTGAAACATAATCATCATTCATAGTCTTATGAACGGGTTTTTGTGAATGATGCCTTTGGTTCTTGCTAATTATACACAATAAAAATCCATCTCACAGAAAAGTGGGTGGGGGTATTTTCCTCTGTTGGCAGAAAATCCGTTGGTCTCAGTTTTAATCTCACAATGATTCAGTCAGACCCAATTCCACAGTGGAGAAAGAAACCAGGCTTTCAGTAGTGTTGCTACCCACGAGCTTCCAACCGCGTTACTTACTGTATAATTCATACCTCGCAATGAAAAGAAATACAAAGCATACATGGAAAATGTTTTGAAGGCTGTTTCTCCAGAAACTTGAATAGTCTGCAAAGTAACAACAGATCAAAGGGAACACCGACCGAGTTCAGCTTTGCACGTATTTTCATCCCCACACTCATCGTTTGATGGGCAAATGCATCTCAACAGGCACTTATTGCTCAAAATTATTTTATATTACATTTTTATTAACTAATAACGGTAATAATGTATTTCTGGGGTGCCACAATAATATATACGTCAGTATTTATGTATATATAAAGAGAAGGAAGTCATAGTGGTCGAATGGTCAATAAACACTGGACATCGAGAGATCACAACCGGCTCATCACCATCATCCCCTGCACCTAATCATGTGTTTTTTATAGTACGCTGTGAAAACAAATGACAACAACAGAGTTTTTAAAATTAAAAGACGTAATCCCCATAAGTAGGGATAAAAGGGGAAATCTTGTCATATGAGAGGAAGTGTAAAGCAGGAACAACACAAAAGCAATGACAGTGAATTAACAGGCAGCATCACCAACTGCACCAGCTCACACTCAAATGACCTCTTTATTATTTCTCATGTAATAACCCCCCACCCCCAACCCCCGCCGTCCCACATGCACAAAGCTGTATAATGTATATTTTGCTATTTAGTAGTGAAATGCAATTTAAAGCATTATCCTTTTTTTCAGCTGAACACACATGGATATTTACTCTCTGTTTACTAAGTTGTGCTGTGAATAGGCATCGGGACTGCCCCCTACAGGCTGGAATCTGGCTAATGCCATGGAATTCCACCGTAGTCACTCTTTAATATTGTGAGAATGATTTATCCACACATTATTCTCTGTCTCTCTTTGGGCAACTGGGAAGCGAGCCATTCAGTGGTGTTCCTACGTGCTTCCTGCCAGCTGTAGCTGGGGATATATCCCAGGTCCTTCTTTGCCTTCTGATAGGAAAAGCTGAACGGTGTGTTAAGCATAGTGATGAGCTGCCGGTTCAGAGGTGGGACGACACGAAAAATAGGGCGGATCATCATGCACACAGCCTCCAGAAAGAAACACAGTATGTAGAGGAAGCGGAGGGGCAGAAGGAGTTTCTCTTGAATGTGGAAGCCCAGAGGAGCCATCACAGCATGGTTGAAGTCTGAGTAACTCACAGGCGGTGTGTCATCTGAGATGAAATAAAACTTACCCCCGATCTCATTTCTTTTTTGAGGATTCTTGAGGCTGCGGCCTGCTTGGAGGTGAGCCATGGCCACGTTGCCCACATAGACAGGATTCACTTTGGCCTCAGGGACAGACATTCTTATGAGGATATTCATGTTTCTAATGCCGTCGCTCATGTGGCCCAGGAGGAAGGGACAGCCCTCCCCGTAGATGTACATGGGTCGAAGGGCACAGGTGGCCAGTCGGCCTCCGTTTTGGAGCAGTTCGCCATGTGCCTGGAGGGATATCTGCTCAGCCTCCTTTTTCGTTTTGCTGTAGCTGAACTTTAGAGATTCGTTGTAAGTTGTGTCCTCACTGCCGTTGATTATTGGCTCGGCTTTGGGGTTTGGCCCCATCACCTCAATGGTGCTGGTGTAGATGAAAGACCCGACATTCTCTTGAATACAAGCCTCCAGAAGCAGCTGTGTACCTGGAGAGCAAAGACACATTTAAGGCCAAAAGCGGTGTTTATCTGACTGGAGAACCAGGTTATAACGCGGCTTTGTCCTTTTACAAAACCAAACAGAGGGTTCAAACGAGGCTAAGGTAAAAAATACAAATCATTTAGAAAATTCATTCAAGCAGAGCCTTTGGTGAGTTGAGCTGACTGGTTTACCTTTGACATTGATTTCGTACATCTCACTGTACTCCATTTTGTCTTTAACGTCTATGATGGATGCGACGTGGAAGACAATTGATGCACCTCGACAGGCTTTTCTCAGGAAGTCATAGTCTCTGATGTCCCCCTCAAACACACTGACCTTTGTGCTGCATTTACAGCCTGAGACACAGTGGAAAAAATATAGTTGACACAATATAAAATATTACTTCATATATTAAAAAAATATACTGTTCATACTATATAATGAATATACAATATACAAAAACCCAAATATACATGTAATATAGAAATATACATATAATATACATATTATTTTTTGTGTCATCATTCATTCAAATTAGCTGTGCAGGTTAACTCAATTTTTATAATTTTTCATAATTTCTATTTCTTTTCCTTAACTGTGAATTAGTTTTGTTTCAACACAGTGTCAGCCAATTAGGAAAAAGTACTGCAACATTTGCTGCTTTTACAAAGTTCTAATCTGGGCTGCATTGAGAGAAAAAAAAACAGTCCTATGAGGAGGTTTGTTTACCATCCAGAATCTCCACAAATTGGGGTTGAATGTTTTTGTCAACCAGACGAATCTCATCCAGTTTTTCCTCCTCCAGCAGCAGCCTGACCAGCCTCTTCCCCAGGAATCCACAGGCCCCCGTCACCAAGCACACATCACCTTGCAGAGACATGGCAGTTTAACGCTCTCACAACGCTATCCTTTCTATTGAGTGGGACCTCTCGTTAGGCTCAAAAGATGATCTCAAAAAGGTGGAACAGAGGCTGGAATGTTGTATAAGCCGAGGATAGTCGATGCTTGGGGGAGGTGACTTTTCATTTTATTTAGATGCTGTCAAAAGGGGGCTGGGCACAGACAAGAAATATTGGTACGTTAACCCCTTGGTGACAAAACACTAGTGACAACCATGAAAAGCCCTGAAAGTTTTCCACTGTTTAATTACTTTTTCAGCATTATGTTTCAATACATACACCGTTTTTACTTTTGCACTGAGCTGATCAGCTGGGTGTTTGCTGGTGATAGAAAGACTGAAAACATGTGTGTCTGTTTGTTTATTAGCAGGGTACATTTCGGTGCCTTGCTCAAGGGCACCTCAGCAGAAACACAGGAAGTGAACACCCCTACAGCTTCCAGGACACTTCCTGTATCTCCAGCCTCCGGCCCCCAGATGAAGTCTCCCCTATGTTGGACAGAAACTGTAACTGGACAGAAAAATCTGTCCAGTTACATTTGAAAAATAATAACATTACAATGACTTGTTTGAACACATGTAACTTATTTCTATGACTTTCGCATACAATAAACAATGTTTTCTGGGAGTAGAAAAGTTCACCTTCAGCCTTGGGACCAGCTGCTGAATGATGTTTATAGTTGAAGTATTTCAAAAGCGCTTACGTCCGACTTCAGCGTGTCCTTCAGCAAACTGTCAGCATCCCAGGAGCTTTCTCACTGCTTTGTCAGAAGGTTCAAGGGCTTCAAAAGGAACGATGAGCAAGGATAAAAGGTCAGATGGACAAATTAATCCGGCCTGAACGCATCAAATCTGTCAGTGTATATTTGTACATTTTACACAGCCAATGTTTGCCCGTACATTGTTGTTTCTTTCAAAAATGGTGTTGAAACAGCACACTTATCATTGCGTCTGTTTTTGTTTTTTAATCCAAAGTGTCTCCTCCACTGTCCTTGGCACAGCAGTCACTGATATCACTGCTGTCTTTTGTCTTATCTGCAGGTGAAGGATGGAGCCCCAAGGTTGTTTTCGTCACCACTCACATCAGACACACCAAACGGTCTGCGTGTGCTTGTCCACACAAGAAAGAACAGTATTCTCCGTAGAAAAAACAGATCCCGAAACATGAAAAAATATACGTTTATCTTTTAATATGCTGCTGCCGTGCAGTGGATGACTGACTGATTGTGGTTGACTCTCATATTCACAATTAATATCAAATAGAAATGAGTCCACTTCATCTCCACACACCACATGCAGAAGTTAACATCTCCAGTAATTATTTAAGTTGGACTTCTTCACTAAAGGCCTGTCAGAACAACTTGACATGAACTGAGGAGATGGTATATCTGTGACTAAATATTGTGTGAATTACTCTGGACCCACTTTAACTCCACCCAGTGTACCGGTAACTGTCTCTAAGTGTGAAAAAAGAAATGAAAACAAAAAAATAAAAAAATAAAGTTACACTTGAAGATAGCAGGGGAAACAAAGTTGAATAACGCAGTAATTACAATGCAGGTGCAGATGACAGTTCACTGACATGAAGTATGATGTTGCAGTTCTACAATCTGTATTTGCGGTAACTCCTTTTTTTGGTCTGTAGTAAAGGGAGAGAGGACACCCTGGACCAACACACCAAAGAAAAGTTAAAAAGTTAAGTTAAAACCACTCCGCTACATGCTATATTTATGACATTAGTTATTGCAAAAGTCCAATATCCACTGATTCCTGAATCACCACCCTTTACAGATTGATGGGTTGTAGTCAGTCAGTAAATGCAAGACCAGGAAATGAGACACGGGAATGTTTACAGCGAGCCACCCTGAAACTTGTAGCTGAGGTTTGGGTGACACCTACATTATTACCTCTTGTCTCTGCAGCTTCAAATTGATTTTAAGAAGAAGAAGAACTTTATTTTCATTAGTTGGCTTTTACAAACAAAAATGTATTCCCTGCTTTTAATCCTTTCTAGCTTCACACTGTAAGTATATACACACACACACACACACACACACACACACGCTAGGAGCAGTCCACTGGCAGTCCACTTCAATGTAAATTGGTCTGTTGCTGGACTTGAACCGGCCACCCTCAGGTCCCCAAGTCAAGTCTACTGACTGAGCTCCTGCCCCCTGGTCAGCTGCAGTCAGTGGGCACTCCTGGAGCCTCATCCACGGATCCTTCAGGCAGATGAACTGTCATTGTGCAGGCTCGAATCCCTCCAAGAGGCTCTAACACATTAAACACCCTGTCCCACGTATCCAGCTCTGGGTCATAACGTTGGACTATGTCAACCATACACCTGCTGTTCCAGGAATACCCGCCCACCACGTAGATGTGCCCTTTAAACACAGTCACACCGACGTCACTCTGTCCGTGTGGCATGGGTGCCACCACTGTCCACTGGTCGGTCTCTGGGCTGTAGTATTCACAGCTCTGGACGTCGCAGTAGTCACTGCCACCTTGGAAGTGATTTCCGCCCATGACAAAGAGTCTATCTCCTACAGTGCACATGCAGTGCAGGCCGCGGAGCTCCGTCATGTCGGCCCTCTGACTCCAGATGTCAGCATCGGGATCGTAACACCAAAGCTCCTTCTGGAAGGTGTCACGGGTAATGCCGCCTGTGTGATAAAGAATACAACAAATATACGTAAGAACACTACAGAGCTTTGTTTAGTGTACAGGTGGATTGTATGTAATATTATACTGTATATAATTTCCTATTTCCTAAAACAGTTCTAAGGAATTACATCACATATAGAGGATTGTAAATGTGAGTTCAATTGCTTCAAGCACTTTAAATGTACTGAATTTCCTGGGATTGTTTGTTCCTGCGGCATGCTACTGATCTAGAACATGAACCAAAGATATTTTGAAAGATTTCAATTGGGTTAAAATGTCAACCAAAGGGTTTTTTGAGGCACTGCAGGCCCAGTGATGTGCTTTGGGCTACGACTGGAAAATGAGCATCAATACGGATTCCACTTTAAACATCCATGGTCTGAACAAGTTAATCACGCACATCTTGTGATGCCATGACTACTGAAATGGAATCACATCCACTGGGTTTTCCCATAGCTGGTGTATCAATATGTTTGGGGTTGCAGTTAATGTCATCAAGCATGTATCTGATAGATATCAGCAAATGTTCAGATACACTAGTTCTTCTGTGACACAGAGTTTAAAAAAAAGGCCTTTGATAAATTGAATTAAACCGTAAACAAGATTGTCACTTTGCATTAGAGAAGAAGTCAACAGATCCGCCAAATATTTTGCCTCTTACTTGAATGTTTTCTTTAGTATTTTTTTTGCGTAATCATTGCTAACGGACAGCTACTATGACAACGCAAACATTTTTTGTTTGAAAAGGTCGCTGGATCGCTAAATGGCTTTTTCTGGTAACATCACCAAATTTGGGGGGGGGTTTGTGTCATGTCTTAAAAGTCTGAAGATCCTCATGATACATGCACTGACATTAGAAGCATGTGAAGCAGTGTTGCAAATCAGATCTGATTGTATCTGAGATGGTTCAATGGGCTCTGTGGGTTTTACCCCATCGCTGTGACCTTCTTCAACCGCAGGCCTTTGTTTCCTGGAGCTCAGTCCTACATGTGAAACCTACATCTATGAGAAATCAGTTTCCTGTCCACGTGTGCATGAGATGAGTCTGAGCGAAGCAGGAAGTGGTTTTCAATTTCTGTTCTTTTGTTTTCTTGTAGACTGTCAGAATGGAACCTTTTTATTGTCAATAAATCAAACGGATGGTGGATTAATAATAACCCTTTTTAACGTCTGTTTCCAATAAGTTTGGGTAAAGAAGCATTTAGATCAGACTTCTTAATCAAGGTTTCCAATCATCTTACATTCATTATTTACTAACTACTAACTAATTCCCAAAATTATGAGCGCTCCATTTCGTAATTATTACATTATTAGAACAATTGGAGTAAATAGATAACAGGGGGTATTCCTGCAGGCATGGCCTCCTGGTCAGTTGCTGAACATTACAAATAGATTTGATCAATAGAACAGTAGAAGTAGATCCATTTCATTTATGTTTTGTCAATGATCCTTTTTGCATTTCACTGTGATCAGTGTGGTAATACAAACCCAAAGAGCCTCACCAGAGATGTACATCAGGTCGCCGTGAACAGTTCCAGCATGGCCATAGTGAGGCTCCACCATGTTGGTCACAAATGTCCACTCATTCTTCTTCAGGTTGTAACACTCCATTGTGTCTGACCGAAGCGGAGGAGAGACTGATGTGATGACTGATGTGTCTGATACTGCAGTGTCAGCATTAGAAAGAACAGCAGTAGCTCACCGATCTCTCCTGTTGAATTTCTTCCACCAACTGCAAACAGTTTTCCCTTCAGGGCACTGAGGTGGAAGAAGGTCCTGCTCTCGTTCAGTGAAGCAATCTGAAGCCACACATTGAAACGTGGATCGTAGCGGTAGGCACTGTCGATTGCAGTCTTACCCTTGGTGTCATATGTGCTCTGACCTGAGAAGCAAAAAGAATCAACTCTCAGCACGCTTTCCTTTTTCAAACGGCAACTTCTCATGAACATTACAACAGTCAAGGGCACTGAACATTTCATGGTTAATGGACTGCACTTTTACCGCGCTTTTACCGCGCTTTACAATGTGCAACCTCACATTCACTCATTCATACATACGCATCCACTGGGCACAATTTAGGGTTCAGTCCCAAAAGGTCCCTGGTTCGCTTCCTAACCTGGGATCTTCCTATGTGGAGTTTGCATGCTCTCCCCGTGTCTGTGTGGGTTCTCTCCGGGTACTCCGGCTTCCTCCCACCTCCAAAAGCATGCTGAGGTTAACTGGCCACTCTAAATTGTCCTTAGGTGTGAGTGTGTGTGCGTGAATGGTTGTCTGTCCTTCATGTGGCCCTGCGATGAGCTGGCGACTTGTCCAGGGTGTACCCCGCCTTTTGCCAGCTGGGATCGGTTCCAGCAGACCCGTGACCCGTAACCGGAATAACAGGCAGATAATGAATAAATGAATGAATGAATGTCTTGCCCAAAGAGATTTTGACATGTGGACAGTTGGAGAACGATCAGTTTGAGTAGGCATGGTATCCACTCATACAGTAGGTTAGCCTTCCTTCTAGCATGTCTGCGACCAGTGTGTGCACTGACCTCCAACGATAAAGAGGAAGCCGCCCAGGAGAGCCACACCATGCTGGTAACGTGGCACCTCCATCGGCTTCAGGGCTTTCCAATGGCCGGTATTCTCATCGTAAAGTCGTAACTCCCGACTCACGACCAGCTGCTGACGCATGACGCCACCTAGAGCCAGAATGTGTGTGGCATCTGAGCGTATCTGTGTACGCTCAGTTTGCAGGGCCGGCTGCATGAACGGCATCATCTGGTAGTTGCTGGCCTCCAGAAGGAGGTTGACACACGGTGTCACAGAGCGGATCAGGGAGTTGGAGCCTTCTCCTTCATCATCATGGGAGATCTGGATCTGCTCACAGGGGCTCATCAGAGGGAAACGAATGTTGCGCATCAAGGCGTAGGCAGACGAGTGGCGGTTCGGAGTGTCGTATTCTAGCCATTGTTTGGCGATGTGGTAGAGATCCATTTCAGAGAAACCCTTAAGATGGTTGCTGGCCAGAGCACTGGCCATGCTGGTCTCAGAGAGGTGAAGGTACTGACCACATTGCACCAACGCGGACAGGTTCTCACTCACAAACTCACCTACAACAACAAAGAGACCTAATTCAAGTCTGGAGATGGGACATGACATTATTTCTGCAAGGAGAAAAGAAATTCAATATATTTTAAAGATCCAGAGACAACAATCATCAGTGTAGGTTTTTGTTCATAGAGAAAGTGGGAATATCTCCCATTATAGGCATTGTCAAGCCTGTGTTGTTTTGTCCCAGGTTTTACAGGGTTTCCTATTTTCTGATTGGGTATGAAATGCAGTGTCACATACCTATGTTTGTCAGCACATCATCCAAAAGCAAGTCAGATGCGATGCGCTCCACGTCCACACAGTTATCAACAGTGATCTGCGTCAAAGGACAACACAGAAATAAAATACTGCTATCATTGTTTGGTGTGAAGTTACTGTGGAAATCACTCACCTCACTGCCCAGAAGCTGATTACAGAAGTGTAAAACAGGCATGACCTGCAAGAAGTGTGCAGCCTCCAATGTCTCCTGGAGATTATACATGTCAAGACAGACTTCTGATGTGTAAATGAAGTCGATGATGTTCTTTAAGCCCGACTTGGTGACCCCATGCAGCTTGATCTCCCTCATTTCCTGCTCCTTCATGCCCCCTAAAAGTGGCAGGAAAAGTCAAAGATGAGTTAAACAAATAATAATAATTCTGTGCTGTTTTGGGAGATTTGACTTGCAACAATGACACGTCAACAAGGTACACAGCTGACTTAGTAAACATTAGAATGAAATAAGTCTTCTGGTTAACTACACCCTGAACTGTATTTAAGAACAGTTCCTTCCCCAAAGTCAGCCCAGGAGAAGTAGCATCCTGTACACAGTCCGCAGCCTCATTCAGATATAACAAAATATAGCCACAGGATCACGTGTGGATGTGCGTTTCATCCATGTGTCGTCATAGATTTTCATTATCAATGTATTAACATCATCTGCTCTCTTGGTATGGATGGTCATGGGGTAACGTATCACAACTCATATAAGAAACATTATTGTATTATCATTTCAGAGTTTTATGATTTCATTCTAGAACTGTAATAATTTCTGAAGAAAACATTGGTAAACATGTAGGAGCTGATTGGTTGAAACACCGGGGAGTGAAAGAATACAGAACTCAAGATGCACGTGAGGGAGAACAGATAGACAGACAGATAGATAGATAGATAGATAGATAGATAGATAGATAGATAGATAGATAGATAGATAGATAGATAAGGATAAGGATCTTACTATACAACATTTGCTCAGAAAGAAGAAACATAGGCACTGTAAAACAAATATGAAGTTCATATGGCTGCATCAGTTTTATGACGAGTTTTCATGATGTGACAGATGATGAGATCATATGTAGGTCTGCTGTGAATGTGAATGTATTTCACTTCCATATGTCATATGTCATGCAGATGAGACTCACCTGTGAACATTGCTTTGAAGTACTCACTGGATGAAGCCATGATGACTCGGTGGACCGGGAACATTTCATGACTGTCTCCTGGAACTAAGTTCACATCA
The DNA here is from genome assembly GCA_901007665.1 of Aeoliscus strigatus. NCBI lineage: Eukaryota > Metazoa > Chordata > Actinopteri > Syngnathiformes > Centriscidae > Aeoliscus > Aeoliscus strigatus. Next base: position 27,871 of record CAAKHB010002328.1, read on the forward strand.
CACATTGTCTGATTTGTACGGAAGGCATCAAATCCCTAAGAGTGAAAGAAAGAAACAAGTTTTGTTTTGTGATTAACGTTGAGAAATGTCACTTGGTGTGGTGACATTGTTGGATGTTTTGGTAAATATGTCCTATGGACATGGGAAGATGACTATGTTCTTTGGTCATTTCAAAGTGAGGGAAAACACACATCACTGTTAAGTTAACTAGGCTCCATTAGATAGAACTGAGTTAGCTGTTCAGTCAATTGAGCTCCGTATTAGATTTGATGATAAAATCTACCTGCAGTAGAGCTGACTTGTGTTCAGGGCTGCTGAATACCCTGGAAAATGGCCGAGGGGGAAGTTTGGGCTTTGTGGTTTTGTTTGGTTGTTGAGGAGCCATTTGTGAGGGTCTGGCAAGAGGAGACGGCGCAGGAGGGGGAGCCAGTGGCAGAGATGGAGGTGCAGCAGGTGTTGGAGGAGCTCTGTCATCTGTCATTGGAGAACATATGGAGAACACGTTTTATCGTAATATTCAGTGAGAACAACTGGCAAAGTTAGAATGGTCATAAGCAGCAGAAAATAAATAATTCTGGTATTTCTTAACCGAGTTTAGATCTGTGCATCCTCTGGTTGGGGCACATGGGTGAGGTGTGTGTGACCTACATTGTTAAATGGGACAGTACCAACATGGAGATCACTGTGTTATCTCATCACATACATTCATCCTGGTATTCTTTCTAGTATGACACAATATTGGATTATTATTACTGAAATTTAAATTAATTGAGAGCAACGTTAGATGTGTGTGTACACACACACCTCGTTGATCAGCTCTGTCGGCCTGAGCTGGTGGTCTCGGCGTGTTCCTGGACTGATGCCGGCTGCCGAAGCGAGACAACCTGCGGCTCAGCCGCCCTGGGCTGCCGTTGTCTCCACCTCTACAGAGGAGAAAGTGTGGCACATATCAAGACTCTTAAACCATCTCTGTGCAACAGCCTAAGATGGAAACAATTGTAGTCAACAAATCATCTCAGAAGTTTCATTCACATAATAAATTACAAATAGTTCAGACAAACAGTTCGCAACAACTCAAGTTAAAACAAAAAAAAGACTTTACCCCATTTCACTGGCGTTTGGGTGAGGACTGTGGTGATATTTCCTAAATGTGGAGATGTGGAAAAGTTGGTTCAGTAGAAATACATTTAATGGGCAGAACAACACGATCGCTGATGCATCGAAGTGATTCGATGAGCACCGATGATTCTGTGAGCACCTCTGACTGAACATCTTTATTGAGTAATTGAAAATCATTCTCTGTGGAACCCAAACACCAGCCCTGTCCAGTATCATAAAGCCTCTTGTTGTCCTTATACATTGTACAGTGAAACTGGAGCGGGGTGGTGAGGTTTTCATCCCATGGAAAGAAACAAAGACCAGGATATATGAATGTGTATCTATAATGTATCAGTACGTGAATAACATCATAATAATGGATCAATGTATTTGATAATATAGACTTGTCATTATTATCAGAGGAACTATTCAGAACTTTGCATGAGCTGAATTTCCAAAATGATTGTTAAGTTATGATACTTGACTGGTGTCTTACTTTCACCATGTGATAAGATAAGAATAATCACACATGTCCACAAAAGTAATGTTCACTGAAGGTAAACAAAGGACAGTTGCCTCCTTGTCATCTTACGGTGTAAAGTGGGAACAAACAGGATGGCTGTGTTACCTGGAAGAAATCCTCCTCAGCAGACTGGACCCAAGGCCTCCCTCCAGCCTGCTCATCGAACCAACCAACAGGTTCCCCTGAGAGGAAGGCAGAGCAGAAGGTCTGCTGCGCTGTGACCGGCTGCCTGAGCGGTTCAAACGTCTTCTGGCACATTGCAGTTCATGGCTTTAACCCAAACCTCAGTCACTTCCTGTGCAACTTCTTCTTCATGCAGCAGCTGCTTTTCTGCATCTAGATGCTCCCCAACCACACTGTGACACACTTCTACAATACTTGAGTGCATTTAAACATGAAGGCATGATGTCCAGAATTTCGCAAAGTGTGCTATTAAAACGTTCATATCGTCTTCCATTTTTATAAATTCAGTAATGAAACTGAAGCATCAAAAACAAGTACTTCTGCATTTGAGTCGTTCGACTGGCTGCTGGTATAGTCGGTGTCTGGTGATTTCGTGCATCACCATTTGTCCTCTTTGCTCCTGCCTGCACTAACAGCTCCTGCTGCTCTGGATTGCTATGGTCTTCACTAACAGAAGACCCCAGACGGGGGAAGTTTTCTACTTCCAAGGGCATTTCTGTCATTGAAGTCCTACAAATCGAGCCGGTCATTTTCACAAATACGTAACAATGTTTGACTGAATGTTTGACACCTCAAAGTTGTCTCAGTCATCATACACCTTTTCATAAAATAACTTGTCTGAACTGTCATCTCATGTTCTGGATGCGTCCAGACAAATTCATTTTTGGGTTTCTGCTACACAAGTAGCTTTTTATTTAGTTTTGACAGTTTTTTGTGTGTCTGAAATAAAAATGTTCCACAAAAACACATCCACAAATAACCAGCAGATATTTTCAATCACCTCTGCGTTTATTCTCTGCCAGCACCAGTAGCATCTCCTGCTGCAGTTTATAGGATGTCATGACCATTTGATGGGTTACGACAATACCAAGAGGCGGTTTAAAGAAAAGGATGCAGTCCAAAAGCAAACACATTCATTATTCACTTAATTCATCTGCTACTGTACTCACCCTCACAAGACACACTCCCACTGGTACACTCTCGCATGAATACATACTGGATGCCAATCTTATAAAATGTTTGTGCTTTCTGGACATGATAAAAGAAAGAAGTTGTGTTTTCCTGATGTTTGTGAGGCTCCTTCACCCCTGTGAGTTCAGTCCTGGTCAGCAAGCGCCGCTACTGTCCTCAGTGCTGCTCTCTGCTGGTGTGTTACAGTTTAGAAAACTGTATGAGGTTCCTGTTGATTTCAGCCACGTTCCGACAACCTGGATAAGATTATTATTATTATTATTATTATTATTATTATTATTATTATTATTATTATTATTATTATTATTATTATTATTATTATTATTATTATTGTCAATAATAATAATAATAATAAACAATAAAAACACATTCGTTAATTATTGTTTATGATATTTTCTTATTATTAAGCTAATGATTGTTGTACATGTTCCTGACATCTCACCTGATAAAGCCATGGACAGACGGAACTCATCATTTAAGATCTGTAGTACTTCTCGCACTCCTTCCTCGCCCTGAAGGATCACACAGACAATATCACGTTAACATACTTTGGACTACTGTAATTACGCAACTATTTGCAGAAAACAAACAGTTGCTGAACGCTGAGAAGTTGCACTTGGTGCCCCGAGCTGGTGTGAAGGAGCTAGGAGCAGGAGAAAATGTGGTTTGGACTGGAAGCTGGCGAAACATTTCTGTAATGACATCAACTTTGCTGTGAAGTGCAACTTCTCAACTTTCAGGAACTCGTTTTCTCCTCCTCGCTCCTACTTTACACCAGGTAGGGGAAGCGGGTGTAGCTTCTCAGCTTTCTGTAACTGTTTTTGGAGAGCAAATAACATAATATCGGTACTCCAAAGTATGCTAGTTTGAATGCAGGGGCTCCCATCGGTTCATGAATATTATATATATATTAGAATATTAGGAATATGAGAAAACAAACTGCTCAAAAACAACAAATAACTGCCACCGCAAGAACCCAACCTTGGCATATGTTACCCCCCCCCACACACACACACACAGTACCTTGTATGCAAGGCCCCACACGGCCGGACGGCCAATGAACACGCACTTGGCTCCCAGTGCCAGCGCTTTCAATACATCACTCCCCGTCCTGATTCCTCCGTCCAGGTAGACCTCGATCCTTCCCTGCACCGTGTCCACAATCTCCGACAGTGCATCAATCTGTTTGTGACAGAGGTGATGCTATAACAAGGCCAATTTACCTTTAAGTACAAGTACACACTCCGATGGAGTGTTTCCGTCTGGCCTTGTACACGGCCCTTCACCCGAGGTTGAACCATCCACACTGGTGGAGGGTTGCTATCCTGGTGAACAGCTCCTAGAACAGCTCCTAGATCCACCAATGGTGCTGTACTATTCAGTTCAATCTAATCTTATTTATGTCGCCTCAATGGACTTTACACTCTGCACAACACAACGAGTGAGGAAAAACTGCCAAAAAACATTTATCAGGAGAAAAAGGCAGACACCTCAGGGAGAGCTGCAGAAGGACGGACCTGGGATGGGACAGACCAGAGACAGATGTTGCACGTGCATACAATGAAGTACTGAAGTATATAACTGGCCAGCCTTTTATTTTAAACATACGTTCTTTTTTCTTATGCTATTTACAGCTATTTATGTTACTATGACAACTTGCACTGACTGTGGCATCTATTTGTGTTCATACCTCTGCATGGTTTCTGTTGCCCCCTCCCACACAAAGAAAGACATAAATATATAACTATAACAGATAACGTAAGGTGACGTGTACCGAGGCTGGGCCTCCATCCAGCTGCCTTCCTCCGTGGTTTGACACAATGATGCCCTGGACGCCGTGCTCCACGGCCAGCTCGGCGTCCTCCTTGGTCAGGATACCCTTGATAATGATGGGCAGACGTGTGATGGACTGCAGCCAGTACACGTCCTTCCAGCTGATGGACGGGTCCAAGGTGTTTGCAGGGATCCCGTACTCCTCTGGGCCTGCAGCCTCCTGCGTGTATCACATGTTTTACATGTACAAGTGCTTGAGTCACAAAACTGGTTCTGTGTGAACCAGATGTTTTGTCACAAATTTCAAACTGTTTTGAAGGCAGATGATCAAAAGAAAAAACATGTGCCTTCAAACATTTAAAAAAAAGAAATTTATGTCTTTATTTTTTCCAGTTCTGTCCTGGAGTGTGCTCAAAAAACAAAGCTTACCTGAAAAACTCCATCAAAGTTCTTGACTTTGAGGTGAGGGGGCAGCCTGAACTGGTTGCGAATATCGTTGCGGCGCTTTCCGGTGTAGGGGACATCCACAGTGAGGACCAGGGCCTTGAAGCCCAGGCCCTCAACGCGATGCACAATCTGCTCTGACAACTTCCTGTCCCGGTACACGTACAGCTGGAACCAGCGGTAACCGTTTGGTGCGGCTGCCACAATTTCCTCCACTGAGCAGGTGGAGTAGGTGCTGGTGATGTAGCAGGTGTTCAGGGCCTCTGTGGCTGTGACGGAAGTTGACAAACCATGAGGGGTAAATCCCACACATACACAATGAAAGTTTACACTCATCTCTGACTAGTTGCTTCAGCATCTCACACACACACACACACACACAGACACACACATACACACACACACCAGCCTCACCCCGAGCTGTAGCCATCTCCCCTTCATGCCAGGCCAGGCAGTGAAAGGCCGTAGGTGCGATGCCAACCGGGAAGCTGATTTCCGTTCCCTGCACGGTGGTCCGAGTGTCACTGACTGACACATCCCGCAGGATACGAGGCCTCAGGCGGATTCTGAATGGGGATTGAACAGTCACATGTCAACAAACGTAAATAGCAGTGAACTGAAGGAGTCTGAGGGAAATCTGTCAGCTCCAACAGATGCATTCTTCTCTTTGAACCTGATGCATATACTCATAGATAGACCTGTAAATATGAAACTTCATCATAAGACTGATACATGACTGATGTAATTACGCAGTCTGGTCTCATCTCCATGTCCTGTTTCTAAGTATTATCAAAGGTGGAAATAGCAAAGACGGCTGACAACAAAGGTGAAAACATCAGCCCCCCCCCAGCACCCAAAGCCACTCGTAAACACGATGCATCATGTCAATTATAATATTCATTAAAAAAGGCACACAGTGGTGTTCTGGTCCAGCCTGTTTTTGACCATGACTTATTGTATTAGGAATGGATGACTGAAAAGGGTTTCTCATCAGGCACATGTGATTCTGAGGAACTGTGTTTGAAACATAAAATATGTTGCAACCACCTTTTAGCAAATTCAAAACAGAGACAGAGATCATAGTCTAAATACCAAAAAGCTTAAATTGGTTATACCCACACATGATGCGCTAGATCTGAGCTCAGGTTTGCGGTGTTTTATTACTAAACATTGGGTGATATTTGCATATGTGGGCAGTTGTGGTCAGTAGGGCTGATATACTGTATTTCAATCTGTTTTACATGTGTGGCAACACGTCTGTGGTCTTTACTACTGCACCTTTTGTAAGCCAGCAGATTGTCATCCCTGGTGCAGCATTCGTCAGCTCCAGCTGCGTAATAATCCCAGGTGGCCTTTGAGAGATGCTCCTTAGCATATTCCTCAAAATCTGTCAGGCAAACCATCGCCATCTCTGCACAACCTCCTTCTCTGTGTACAACAAAACACCAGTAATAACTCATCGACATATACTCTCACATCTCACCATCAAACAGTAATTGATCATGAAGCCTGCAAATATATGTGCATATCAGGGTTTTTTTTCCCCAGACCAGTTTTATCGAGAACATCAAATGGCTCCAGGCTTAAACAACAAATTCAGACAGAAAAAACAGACTTACCACGAAACAGATTTTTCACATACAGTATATACCCTTTGGACTGAGGTTGCAACATGACTGCTTTAGAAACAGAGAGAGACCTAGCACCCCATCAACAAGTAGCCCATCAAACTTTCATGTTTGGACATCTGAGTAAATCTAAAGGCTAGTTTAAAACGTATCTTTTCTTCACAGCATCATCAAAATGCTGGGGATGATCCTTATGTCCACAGTCAGCGTGAAACATTTAGAGAATACTACGAAATCCTCTGACGCAGTATATGACCTCAGGGTGAACTCTGCTTTTGTTATGTTTCCATGGCAGCAAATGTGCTGATGGTGAGTCCAATTCTGGGGACAAGCGTCGTCTGACATGGTACTCTGTTCTCTCTGTTCGATAGTACACATGTTTTATTCCCCCCCATTAATCTTTAAGTCCCCAGCAGGGCATTAAGAGGATTCTCTATTCAACAACTCTTTATTCACACACAGGATTATTGTCATTTCAAATTGTTATTGTGACAAACCGTGGGCTTAAAATAAAACCCTGCTGCTGACCCTTGTTCACTCTGAAGAAATACTGAAACAACACGTTGAAACGAATCTTCTTTTGATATTTCACAATGCTATTCTAGGCTTACAAGCTCTTAAAAGTCACGGTAGACCAAGTGTAATCTATTTAACATAAACAGCTACCTGGTATAAAGTGGCAGAAAATCAAAATAGTGTATTTGCGCATAATGTCTTTGTTCAGTTGGGTCAAAAAGTCACAGATAAAAGTTCAGTTGTACAAAAATCTAAATGTAAGCGCATGGACCCTGATGATTTGACTTAAAAATAAAATATTTTCACAATATCCTACTTCATGTATATATTAAATCAGTGTATTTTTCCAATGTAAATGTTTTGCAAATGACAGCCACATATTTAAGGAAAGAATTGTTCATTCTTATTCTTTATTGCCTTATTTCAAATAGGCTGATGGCTTCAGGTTCAGGAAATGGTGCACTATCTGTCTTAATTATCATGAAAACATAAAGAAATGATGGAGCTTTGGGAAAGTTTCCAAAACAGTTAGTTTAGGTAAGCGAATGTGTGCTTCTTGTGACAAAGTACATATTTGCATTGTGCTGTTATTTGCGCTGTGTGTGTACTGTGCGTTCACTGTTGTGTTCAGTGTGGGAAATGGTTTATTTAAATGTATAATTTCACGTGAAAAAACAAATTACAATAATAAAAAAATATCTAAACACTGACAAAGTTGGAAAAAAAAGGGTGTTTCAATGAAAATAAATTTCCAATGTTTTCATTTTATTTCCTCTTTGTATCTTCAAGCAGTTTACTCACCGAATACAAATGCTCATTCTCTCTCAGCAGAACGTCCTCTTTCCTGACAGAGTCATAACCTGTGAACACACCAGATCACTCAGCCAAGCAGAAAACATTTCTGCTATATATGATAATTGCATGATAACTGACTACTACTGCAACAACAGGTACTGTGCTGATGGTGGAATATGACTTATATATATATAACAACTCATATTTACAGCAAGTTTCATTGTTACTTTTTTATGTCAATCTAAACTATACAACTATAGAAGCTACTGCTGCAGTAACTTCTTCAGCAACAATAACTGCAACAACAGTTTAAACTTGGGTTGGCTTGGAAAAATTAAAAATGAGGAAAAATTTGTGAAGGTAAACACACGTTAGTACATTGAAATTCCATTAACTATTACTGTGTTGACTTCAACTCAGCAATCCATTCCAACAAAATATTATATTTATTAAAGGACTTGCTTGAGAATCACAATTGAAAGACTTCACACTCACTTGGGACATTTGACTGCAAATAGTGAACATTATTCTGTGATTATATTTATTATTCATACTTTTGGAATAAGTGAAATAATCAACTCATTAAAAAAAGAGCGTTTCTCCACCAAACTCAAAGTGAACTTTTTTCTGTCTTAACTGAGCTAATTTTCACTGAGCGCATGCTACACGACTCCAAAAATGTTGGACAAATATGCCGCAGTTTCATGAGCGCATGCTCAAGATATTTAGTGTGATTGTGAAAGAATGTGTGTGTATCGCCCATCCTATTCAAACTTTTTCACAAAATAAAATGTTGCTTCCATGACACATCCCACAGACTGTGAAGCACAAGAGAAACTCATTCTCTTGTGTGTGGTATTGTTTTGACATTTGTAACAGTATTCAGGTCATAACAATTTTCACATCAGCTTGACAAAGTATACAAAGGTTTTCTGTAATTAGCATATATTTTGCTGAAGTAAAACCAATATTACTGTAGTACTGTAAAAAAATATGTCGATATGAAAAAACAACAATCAAACCTGAACACATGAGGGCAGTGTAGCACTGAATGAATTCTTACTGTTTCATTCAAAATTTGTACAACACATGTTAGCGAGGGCGAAGCTGTACGCATTGTTCAGGTAGAATGACAGCGATGTAAAAATATGTAAAATCAGAAGTAAGTATTGACTGAACTCCTGCATTAAGCCAAATGTACAGCCTGCATATACAAATAGTATAACCATACACTCCAGTACTGATACCAACAAACGTAGAAGTAGTGCAAACATACAGTGTAAAAGTACTTTCTGACCCCTGAAGGCTTTTCAATATTCAACCCTATTTTTGTTTTACTGTATTCCATTTTTGTTTTGTCAGGAATACACCCTGAAAATACTTTTCAGATACAGATTTGTAATGTGAAAGTATATGTTTGTGTGTTAATCGTTGTTTATTTATCTCGCCCTATGTAAAACCTGCCAGTCCAACGTAAACAGTACATTAGTATCCCCTGAGACACCTCCTAGACTCAGTAACGTCAACATTAGGAATACAGATGCCATGATTACTTCATGGAGTTTGTCGGGATGGCTGTGTGTGTGTGGTGAATATGACCGTCCATCGTGTTCTGGCTGTGAAAGGTGTCAGTCATTTAGAGCCACTGAATGGCTGCCGAGAGCTCATTGTCCAGGTGAGTTTCTAGAAAACCTGCTGTTTTGGTATTTATTGTGTAATGAACTGACAATTTATGCAGCCCCCCCCCCCCCCCCCCCCCACCACACACACACACACACACACACACACACACACACACACCCCAGCTTATATTCCACCACAGTTTGACACGTCACAGCAGTGTGAGTACACTCACAAATGATTCAA